>PVJI01001244.1:0-192960 GCA_004026765.1 Micronycteris hirsuta
ACTAAAATAAGATAAATACAAGAGCATTTCTAAAGATACAAAGGAGCATTTCGTAGTGACAAAGGGGTCAGTTAACAAGTTTTATTGTGGTTAGAAATTGACAAACTAATTTTAAATTTTATTTGAAAATGCAAAGAACATAGAATAATCAAAACATCCTTGACAAAGAAAAACTGTTGAAATTCTTATATTACTAAATATCAAGATAGTATTAAGCTACAACAATTAAGAGTGTGTGAAACTGGCCACACGTGTGAAGGCAGGGTAAACAGATACGGGAGCCGAGTTTATTGCGCAGGAGGTGACTGTACATTGACTGCCATTTGACTTACAATGAGGGTGACAATAAGTGCAGTGCAGAAAGAATTGTCTTTCCAAAAATAGCACTGGGCTAATTGATATTCATATGGAGAAAAATGAATCTTGAGTTCTACATCATATAGTACTCAAAAATCAATTCCAGATGAACTCTAGATTTAAATGTGAAATGTAAAACAATAAAACTTTCAGAGATGAGTACTCAAAAGTACTGTCTTTATGATCTGGGGAAGACAAGACTTATTAAGTGAGACACTAACAGCACTAACCATTTTTAAAAGGTTGGTAAATTGCATAACGTTAAAATGAAGAACTTTTATTCAACAAATGACATCACTAAAAATGTGAAAGGGCATCTAGAGAGTGGGAGAAGGCTTTTATTTGCATATTTGCATATGTATAGCTGATAAAGACTTTGTATCTAGAATATATAATAAATTCCTATGAATCATTAAAAGACAATACAGAAAACTGAGCAAAATATTTGAGAAAAGCACTTCAAAAATAGTTATCTAAATGGCCAAAAATATATATGAAAAAGTGCTCAGCCTTGTGAGTCATCAGAGAAATATAAATGAAATCACAGTGAGAAGTAACCACATACCCACCAAAGCAGCAAAAATGTAAAAGACAAAGATCAAGGGTTGGTAAAGCTATGGGGCAAATGAAACATTTTTTACATAACTGTTAAGGGTGTAAATCAGGACAACCCTTTTGGGAAAATGGTTGGCAGCAGGTATTAAAACTGTCAATATTTGCATATCCTATGAATCAACAAGTTCAACAGAAATGTGAACATAAAAGTCATGTACAAGCATACTATAATGCAGACAACTGTAATTGAAGAACAATAAAGTAATTTTAAAAAAAAGGAAAAAAAAGAATACTATAAAGCTTTAGCCATAATAAACAAAACCCAAAATGAACTAAAAGGCTTTTAACAAAAGAAAGAATAAATACTATTCACAAAATAGAATACTATATAGCTATGAAAATGAACTACTTCTACATTCGTCAATCTAGATGAATCTCTCAATGTTTATTGAAAAACACCAGACATAAAGGTGTCATAGTGCATGATCTCATCTGTATAAAATTCAACAGCAGACAACAATCAATCATTCTAGAAGTCAGAATAGTGGTCATATTTAGGGAGAGTGGAAAACAAGCAGGGGGAGGCACAGAAGGGAGCTTTGGAGGGTTGATTGGTAATGCTCCATTTCCTAACTTGAGCCATAAAAACCTGAGTATATTTTCTTTGATAATTAATCAATGTAGTAGACACTATTGGCACCACACCCAGATCCCATTTTCTCAATGTATCCTTTCCTAAGATGACGTTAGTGGTGAGTGGTGGCCTCTACCAGCTTCACTGATACATTTGTTCTGAGAATTACCCTAGACCAAAGGAAGTCACTTCCCTTGGAAACGTTACTCCTGAGGTTGTGCCTTCTTATCAGATTGATCCACAGACAATGGCTGAGTATTATGGAAGTATTAAAGACCAGCCCCCTTGTCCAAGTTGCTACTAGTACTTCAGAGCTCCCCCTGGGATCACAGTGAGCCTAGACTTCAGCAAACCTGCATCCTTCTGTTGGGAGACAATATCACATGTGTCTTTCACACTTCTGCATATCTTGTGAGCCAGAGACACTGAGTGACTTTGTTCTGCATGATCCTTACAAGGATATCTGTAAAGTGGACAGCCTTGGAAGATAAAAATAGCATCTCCATGGAGCAAAGTATATGTTTGTTTACTGTTCAGGGCAGAGTTCAGACAGGTTACTGCCCATTATAAAAGATTCAGGTTCCCTGAGGTCAGATTCCTCTTGTGTAACACACCCCACTACTTGTACAGCATTACCTAGCACTATCTTATGGGAATGATGGTGCAGGGAACCAGTACAAATGCTGGTGCTCTGGCTGCTGCTATTGTTGTCGGTAATAAGGCCCTTTATCTCTGACCCAATTTTCTGCCAGCATCCAAGAAACTGTGGCAGGCTAATTTGTTAGCTTGCAAGGAAGGTAAAGTCTCAGATCCTTCACAGGTCTTCACAACTTCTCCCACCTCTCTGGCTTCACCTGTTCCCTTACAGGTTTCAGTTGCAGGTACTCCCTCAACAAACCACATGCATTATCACCCCGTCTTGGGCTCTACTTCCAGGGAAGCTGTTTTAGAACAATACAGCTTACAGTTGATTTACTTTTCTCTAAGTACTCTATACTTCTAATTTTAAAAAAATAGTTTACATAAATATAAAAAGTAACCATGGCTAGAATATAGAGTATGGATTAGAGTAAGAGAAGATTGGAGTAAAAAAGACCAGTTAAATGTCAATTGCTAGGAAAAAAAAATTACTTGCTAATAATCACTCTTTTTAAAAAAGTCTAGTATTAGAGTTTATGTTAGTGATAACTAAAGTCTGACTTAGGGCAGTACCATGTCAATAGAGATAAAGGGACTGATTCCAAAGATACTTAAATGGTAGGATACAGGGATGAAATACAAAATATTTGACAACTAGTATGCACCGATGTTGACCCATCAGAATGGGTACCAGCCATAAACACTGCTATGGCAGAACTGGTGCCCTCAGGCAGAATATCAGCAGAACGGGTAGGATGGATGGGACTTGATAACAAGTTGAATTTACCAGGTGAGAACTGAATTGAGATGCTTCCAGAGTTCTCAGCTTGGTAACATGGAGAATAGCAGCAGCTTTAACTGATATGGGTAACATCATTTCTATTTACATAACTTCAATTATTTGATATTAGCATGAAATAATAACTCCCAAATCTCTCCAGTTCTTCTGAAAATTAGAATTATCTGAATATCTTATTCTACACAAACAATTTAGAATGAGATGTGTTTTTCATTTTAAAAATATTTTTTAAATCACACCAATTAGAAGCCATAAAGAAAGGAATGTAGACCAATAAAGTAAGCCAGCTTGACAGATGATGTATCACTTTTAATCACACAGCACATGCTGCTGCCAATTGCTTTTTTTTTTTTCTGTTAAAGCGCACTTTACAAATCATTTGAGTTTTTCACAGATCTTCCTGGAGTAGCATAAAAGCAGCTGGATTTTATGGAGTGAGACTCTGAATTGCTAATTCACAGTCTTTTACTACATATCCCTTTTAATGCAAACAGCTCAGAATTAACTCTCCTTAAACGATTAAGAACCAATGGCTTTCCATCTTTCCTTCCCTATAATTACCAGTATCTTTTAAGCAGGAAAGTGTGTTTTCTGTTCATTAATGGTAATACTACCTAGGCAGACCAATCAGTAAGTCCATGATCCAGCAGTCACTGTGGAAGCCAAATTACTCTCTACCAGGACAAAATCAATTAACACCACTAGGGATGTCATTATTGTCACATTATGTCACCCGATAGTCTCCAGGGCCTATAAGTGATTTAAATTTTTTTTACCCCTATGATCCGTGTGTGTGTGTGTGTGTGTGTGTGTGTGTGTGTGTGTGTGATATGTATATAGTGTGTGAGAGGGGAGGGATAAGCTTCACTTTGACAAGGGAGATTTTCATTACAGAGAAATTAATTTCACAACATAGAGAAATGCAAGCTGTTTTAAGTCTTTGGGAGAAAATAGTTACACAATAGGATAACTCAGACCTAAATGATTTCTCACACTGAGTGCGTTTTAAAGATTGGCTTAAACAAAGTCTTTGTTGGCTGGAGTCACAAGGCACTTTTCTCAGTGAAGAGTAAGCCAGGGGCTGGACATCTATCAAACCATGGCAAGCTCCGCAGCAGTTGGAAATCCTAGAGCCCAAAGTTGTGATTTCTCTTCTAATAAATCAACTTGTTTCCCATCATGAAAAACAGTATAATTCCAGTTTTGCAAAGTTAGACACTCAATGTGTCAGAAAAGAGGGCAAAATGTCGTGAGTGTGTCTGGCAGAGCCAGATCTCCTCTGGGAAGGCCAGAATCGGCGCTTTAAATTCCGCAGACGTGGCGTGAGCAGAGGGCCCAGTAGTCTGCACCCACAGAACTGCTCCAGTTTCTTAGTCTGCGGGTTGGTTGGCTCAGTAACCAGACACTAGGAACAAGCCTACATTTGACATCCTTCTCTTCTGATGGTGGTCTTTTTCTTCTCCATGTCCTTAACTTCCCACCACAGTGAATATTAAACAGGTTCTGAGTTCAGTTTGTTTTTATTATTGTAGTTGCTGTTAGAAAGGAATTCAAAATTCCTAAGTAAATTAAGTAGAATTTTTTAAATGGCTGGTTTCCTTTTTAAAAAGTAGACCCAACTTCTGTATTTTGGCCTCCATCAGGGGGTATTTAATTAAGTCTATTCTGTCTAACATGATCTGATGTCATTGTACAAGGATATGTTCTTTGTTAGCAGCACTCTTAGTTTCAGACTCCTCTGTGTATTTGAAACCATGGTAACAGAGCAGGAAGCTAAAGCCAATGAGATAATGAGATATTCTCATTGTAATTGTGTTTCATGAGGGCACAAGATCCCACGGGTGGTATCTGACTGTCTTACAACTGCTAACAGAATTTAAGAAGCAGACACACGTTAGCATGGTACCGTTTTCCGTAACAGCCATGTAAACATTTGTGCCGTGCCATTTTTAGCTGTTTCCAGCACATGAAAGTATGTAATGTGCATTTATGTCACAAAAAGCCACACAATTAATGAATATCAATATTTAAAAATTCTTAGAACTTCAAGGAACTTCAGATTTGAAATGCACCAAGCAGGCTGTAGGGATGCTGTTTTGCATTATAATTATGAGCTGGGCTCTGGTTTATGAGGGGAGGAATCCATCAAAGCAAAGCAAAAGAGAGCAGCTTCTTCACTTCCCAAGCAACACACACGAACCTCCTAAAGGAGGGACAAACTAACCCTAAGCAGCGTTCCCTGTGTTTTTATGAGGAAAACCAACTTGGGGGGTGTCTGAAAGCATTTTACTTTAAAAGAGAAAAAAAAAACATTTGGAGAATGGAACCAAAATATTTACAAGCCATCCCCTCTACTGAACTAAAATCCGAAAGGGGAGCACCTCACTTTTGAGTGACTTCTATTCTGTCCCTGTTTGAAGTTTCCCCACAGTTTTCATTTGAGTTGCAGATTTTATGCGCAAGTCACAGATCCATGTTCTCCATCCTGATGAGGTTGCCCTCGCAGGCGTTGCCTTTTAATAAATAATTTAAAACCAAAAAGAGAAAGCACAATATAGAACGACTGGCTGATTTAAGCAGGGCTAAGACTTACACACTGTTCATGTCACCCGGGCCTCCCAACAGGAGCCCTGCTTTGGAAGAGTAGTGACCTGAGAATGTGCATTTTGTCAGCTTTGAGCTGCTGATGGCTCGGGGGACGGAGGTGATCCAATATGCTGGAACTTTACAGACAAGGATTCTGTTTGCTTTTTACTTCACAGACAAAGGGGTGCCACTTTGGGGGGTTTACTACGTGCTGCTGCCATTTCTAAACTGTTTTGGCATAAGGAGCCAATGCGGTATGAAAACCATATTGATAGCGAAAGAGGAGTTGGTTTTCCTGAAAGTCATCTGAGTGTTGGGGAGGGCAAAGTGTTCTCTTTCAACATGTCAGTAGTGCCCCATTCATCTTTGAATGTCACTTAAAAACAGGCAGTTCTTTCTTCTGATGTGTGTGTGTGTGTGCGCGCACGATGCACGTGTGTACTTGGAAAACGAACTCTGTGCCGTAAGTGGTTACACAGAAGGAACATGTCACAGCATTGGAGAATATGGTCTTCATCTTTGTGAGATAAGGGTGGCCTCATCACTCACGGCGGCTGTAGCAAAACTAAACCAGAAGTGGGTAATGAGGCCACCCCTACTGTGGGGAGATAACTTCTGTATCTGAGCTGTCATGACCTATTAGGTCCTCACACTGCCTATTCTTGGATGTGTCTTCCAGCCAGCCCTTTGGAGTGTAGTCATTTTTATTATTATTTCTACATCTGAAATGGGGAGACCTTGTTTTCTTTTAAACCCCTCCTTCTTGTTCTTGACAAATAGGAAATAGCTGTCAGGCTTGAAAGCTCCCTCTGGGCGCCATGTTGAAATGTTCAGTGGAGACTAGAGTTGACAACATTTGCAAGACTATATTAAAAATAGTCAGGATTATTGCAAAATGACTTTACTGGTGCTGGCTTTGAAATGGACTGCTGTACTTTAATCCCAGTGAATTTTTTATTAAGCCTAGGCTGATCCTAGTTTTAGAGGATGAGACAAGAAATAAGGAATTAAATATGTTTTAAAAAACTGGAATCACACAAGTGTACCACTTATAAAACAGATTTTGTGGTGTACTTTTTCCTGTTTCAAGTCTTTTAACACTATAATTTATCCTGAGAATAGCAGATATCCACAGAAGGTGATTCTATTTTGTTTAAATGATAGCCAGAGGCTGGCATTGATTTTCCCCCCCTTACGTTCCCTGACTTACGTACCCTGACTGGAGCCAACATTTCTAGGTTTTAAAGGAAAAAGATCAGGGGAATGGAGATATGTGTATGGTGGGGGGAGGGGTGGGGACGAACTCTACATTTACAAATAGAGTGAAGCAGGCAGAAAGGGTGACTCGGAAATTCACAGTCCCGGGGCCCACAGTTGCCAGGTGCCGAGGCCAAGTGAACTGACTTTTGAGAAATGCCTTTGAGGTGATGGGTGGGCAGTCACAATAATTGATTGCATATGGGTAAAAGCAGCAAAATGCCTGCCTTTGGTAAGAGAGGCATCAACCAGCACCTTCCCACGTCCCCACTGCAGAATTTCAGAGGCTTGGGGCACTCTAGGTGAGGCATCCACCCAGTTCCTCATTAAGTGGGAGGACCTGCTGTATTCGTTGAATGTGTCTCCCAAGCAGGCAGAGGTCTCTGTGAACATGACCAGGAACAAAGCCTTCTCTGCAAACCAAAGCAGTGGTGCTTGCAGAGGAGACAGCCACCAAAGCCGGAACAAGCCATGCTGGTCCTCGGCGGGAGGACGGGGGTGGGAACAAGAGCGCACCGAGGTCTAGCAAACAGAAGCAAGGGGCTCTAGGTCTTGGTTCTCCCTTGAAAAGCTTGGTAAGTCTCACTTGTAATGACATAATCATACAAATAATTCCTGCTTCACAGTGTTATTGATAGAATTATATGAAATAATAACTGTATGAATAGAAAAGTTCTATAAGGGACTAGCACCCTCCAGGCAGCACATACGGGACCTCTTCTTCCTTCCTCCTGAGGGGGAGGAAGAAGATAATAATGGGCTCCAGACAGCTGTTATGGGGGTCATATGAGACAATTGTAGATAAAGGACCTTAAAAATAGCAAAATATCCTATAAGTGGTAGTTAAAATAATCTTTAAACATTAAATGTATACATGTAGATAAATATATTTATAAATTACATGTTAAGGAGTACACATTTCCAATTTTCTCTATTTTCATTTGAAACAAAAACTAAAATTACAAAACAATAAATAAGCAAGATTTTATTTTTTGAGCAACGAATGACTAGAATATAACCTTGGATTCCTTTAGCCACCCTCCATTGAGTCCATCACTGGGAGCCCAGCAATAGGAGCTACAGTGATGGGAGCTGAACCGTTTGCCCCATTCAATGGTTCCCAGAGAGACTAAAGGCAAAATAATGAAAAGAGAGGCAAGGGGGGTGGGTCTCAAGCTCAAAGCCCTCTTCATCCAGGGCTTGGTCTCAAGAGCCACACTTTTTGATGTGAGAGGATCTGACAAAAATGAGGTGCATTTACCCAGTTTTAGAATGAAAACCGTGTTTTATTTATTTTTTTTAAGGTTTTTTTGGGGGGAGTTAGATTTTATTTTTATTTATTTTTAGAGAGAGGGGAAGGGAGGGAGAAAGAGAGGGAGAGAAACAGCAATGTATGGTTGCCTCTCACATGGCCCTCATGGGGACCTGGCCCGCAACCCAGGCATGTGCCCTGACTGGGAATCAAAACCGTGTTTTAATTCAAGTCAGAATTTGGTTCTAAGTTGTTAGAATTTTGACTCAAAAGATTCAAGTTGTGATTTTTTCATGGCTAAAGAATGAGCAGCTTCGCCAGAATTTCCCCCCAAATGTCTCCACCCTCTCACCCACCAGTCACATTCACATCTGAACCTTTGTACATTCTTAGAGTAAGCAAAGAATTGAGTGGAGCCCAAAACCCCTGCCCTTTCCCTGGCCCTGGCTGAGTGTCTAAAGTCATCCATCACTCATGCATTGGGGCCTCATAGGCACCAATAATTGGCTGGTAAAGGGAGAATTTACTCCTAGTCCACTATCTGCTACTGACAGTTCAGGTTGAGTAAGTTCATTTGATGCTTCCTGCTTGGAACTGAGACACAGGACACATAAAGCAGGACCTGTGGAGACGTGTCTGATCCAGGAGGGAGGCACCACACAGCACTCAGGAGAGGTGTTTGAAGGACAGTGTTTGGAGAGTGCCAGAGACGGACAGAAAGCAAGTCAGCAAACCTTCCCAATTTTGTCCTGCTCTCACTCATTCTTGCATCAAGGGACTAAATACCCTGACTATCCCACAAAAGTATTCCAATTCCATTTAAGGATGATGTCATATGTCGCTGTAATTGTTCTTTACCCAACACAAACAAGTCTGCTTAGCAGACTTATCTGTGAACTGGGCTCGCCAAGTCTTTAAAACGGTAGAAATTGAAGTGTTTCCTCAAACGCATGGCTTCTGCAGTTGAGAACCGCAGTGAGGCAGCCAAGGAGTGCTGTGTGATACCGGAGGAGCACCCACTGCTCACAGGAACACAACACAGTGCGGGAGGTCTTGGAGGCCCCGCCTGGTCGGCTGAGTTCCTTTCTTTCTGAGCAAGGCTCTGCATGTAAGTAGTACCTCAATGCACTTTTGAGATTGGCCTTCCCAGTGGACTTCAAGCTCCTCAAGGGCAGGGAGTCTGCTGTGTTCATTGGTATATCCCCAGCAACCAGCTCAGTACTGAGCACAAAGCGAGTACTACTCAGCTTGTTGAATGAATGCTAAACTAGTTAATGAGTGTTCATCTTGCGCCATTCATCTCTTTCCTCCTCTTGTTTTTCTTGGCAACTCCAAGAACAAATTCAAGGTACCCTTTTTTTGTTGTTGCTGCTACTTTTGCATCTTTTTCTTTCTCATTTGTTACAGTCCCAGTTTCCCTCTAGTTTTCTTTTCTTCTCTCTGCAGTGTCTAACTAACATTCTCAGGTTAAAACGGCCAACTTCTGGATAAAAACACTGCAGGTGGACTGTGAAACCCATCCACACCCCTGCCCTGCTCAGCGCGTCAGTCCACTTAGCGTCTCCACGCAGACCCTGCTCCCGGGCCATCACACACGTGCGACTGATTACAGCCAACATGCCGCACGCCACATTCATCTTGTAAAATTTCCATTTCAGCCACTACAACAACCTAGGAGATTACCATGGCAAAGAAAACGATTTTCTTTAAGTGAAGGCTGGTTGACCACCAAGTATGGTCAAAATAACTCATTTCTCCCCCGTTAAGAAACACTAACTCAAATGTGACAAGGACTTGTGCCCACATTCAGCCAACCCTGTCATTTTCCTGCTTCTAGCAGGGCCCTGCAGGGCGTGGGACTCTCCGACCTGCCTATCAAGTGAAAAGGGACTCAAAAATTCACAATCTGTTTTTCCTAAAACTCTGTGCCAATCCTGTAACAGAAATGAGTGTCCTATTGTTGGAAAACCCCCTGAAAAAGAGCCTGAGGAAAATATTTCCTTTTTAAAATTTAAAACTTTAATTTATAAAAATAGTCTTTATTCCAGATCCAGGATGTAGAATAGATTAACTCACAGCAAACTATAAGTATTCATTAGTGAGTCTCAAGGCAATAACTGGACACATAGTTCAACCTCCTCACTTTGTTTGAAATAAAAACAGAATTCTTAGGGAGAGAAAAGGTAAAATTTATAATTTATTACTTAATGTACAAATTTTTAAAAATTGGATAACTCTAGAAGTTACAAATATTGTACTGGGTTTTATGTTTATGCTTGACTTTTCTTTTGGAAACAGAATTGAAGAATAATTTTTGATTAGTGTAATATATTTAGTATTTTCCTGAAACATGATAGCATTTAGTCAATTAAATAGTATGAATTTTCAAATGGAAACTATTCAGTAGCCTAATATTTTGGCACTGGGTGCTGAAGAAATGTTTGATTATAATGATGAAGGACTGAAACCTTGCCAGGCTTTGCAGACATACTTCAGGTTTCCTAGAAGAGATCTCTAGTCCCAGTGTTATGAGTTTGTCTTGTGAAGAGCTGACTATAAATAGATCATTTCTTGCTATCCTGATTCTTAGTGCACCTTGAAGAAAGAGTATAAAATAGAAGCACAGAATTTCAGAGTTGAAATGGCTATTAGAAGTCCTTTTGTTAAACACATTAATTTCACAGATGAGAAAAAAAAAAAAAAGGAGCTGGAGAAACAAAATGTTTTGACCAAGGTCGTTCAGCTAACAAGTAGACTGTAGCCTCTCTGTGTTTTCTGACTTCAGTTCGAACTAAGTTTAGAAATCACCATATCACAGGGATATATACAGTAGTTTAGAACTATCAGTTTCTGTTCTTAGCTTTCTCCTGTCATTTCTAAAACATTTTACTCTATTTTTAAAAATCTATTTAGAGCATAAAGGAATACAATGGGCATTTGCATTTTAAAGCTTACAAAATTTATTCACTTAATAAATTCTCATCTAATGCTTGGAACAGCATTGTAGAGTAGGACATTCTATTTTACCTGAAGAGAATGAAACTCAGAGAGGTTTAGGGACTTGCCCGATGATGCACACACAGCACCACAGAGTGGCTGACTCTCAGGCAGAGGGATTTTCATGAGCAAAATTTGACACCTTGACATTTGGGGCAAAATTGAAAATTTAGCCAGAACCGAGAGTGTGAGAGTTGGAATTGAAAAGTGGATGCGCTGTGTTTCAAGAATAATTGTAAAGACGCCCCCCACCCCCTGAGCTATCTGTCGCCTGGTTATTCAACCACAGACTACTTTAGGTACTGCTGTGAAAGAACTTTGCAGGTGGAATTAAGGTTACTTATCAGCTGAACTTAAAATAGGGCAATTAACCTGTATCATTCAGTTGCGCCCAATTTAATCACCCGAGTCCTTAGAACACAAGTGGCAAACACAAGGCCCATGGGCCAAATCCGGCCCTCCACCTTGTTTTATCTGGCCAGGCATCTTGTTTCTACCTGGCAGCAGCACCAAACTCTCACTTAACTGTTAAGGAGTAGTTACATGTATACAGTCCTAAGATTACATTCGGCCCTTTGAAGGCGACCCGTGAAAATGAGTTTGACACGCCTGCCTTAGAAGAAGAAAAAGGCAGAGAGATTCAGCAGAGAAAATATGAGGCAAAAAGCTGGTTAGAGGGATTAGAGGTTGAGAATGATTCTATCTGCCATTGTTGCTTTGAAGGTGGAAGACGAGGGCCATGAGACAAGGAATGTGGGTGGATTCTAGACGCAGAGAACACTAGCAAACAAGGGAGCAGGCACCTCAGTCCTACAACCATGGGAAACTGAATTCTGCCAACAAATTTAAAGAGCTTGGAAACAATTCATCCTCAGAGCCTCCCTGGAGGAAAGCAAGCCTACTGAGACCTTGACTTCAGCCTGTGAGACTCTAAGAAGAGGATCAGGTGAACCACATTGACCCACAGAACTGTGAGAAGACAAATGGGCATGGTTTGACCCCACTAACTCTGTGGAAGTTTGTTATGGCAGTAATAGAAAACTGATACAACTGAAATGCTGCTTCTAATTTTTCGGTTGCTTCAATTATCATGTTAGGAGTTTATGGCCCTTTACTTCTCTTCCTCCCAGGGGTTCTTCCTAGTAGTGTAGATGCCCAAGGCCTGATAGCCGCATGAAACAGGAAGTACTATTAATTCAGGCAAGTACTGATAATGCCTTCAAAGCAGAGTTTCTGGTAAACTCGCTTCCAAGAACAGCCTGAGGCCAATTTTGAGCTTTCCATGTCCTCCTTCTCCAAATCAAAAATGGCTGGGCCTGCAGCTCTTCAGAAAACGGGGACAAAGGGCTGAAACTATGGCCTTGGCCCTGCCTAAGTATGTTGCCAGTAAGAAGTTCATAACCCCCAAGGGCAGGAAGGACACGTGACTATTGGGAGCATAGCGACATCACCCACTAGGAAAAGGTGACCCAATGAATATTAGGCTCTCGCCAGTCAGATCAGGCATTTCTGTCCCTCCGAGGAAGAGTGAGTTACAGGAGCATGGAAGGAGGGACAGAAGTTTTTCTATGAACAAAGCTGCAGTATAAGGAAAGGTAGAAGGGACTCCTTCTATCACTTTTACAGGCTAAGTATTCTTTTTTGGGTGGTCACAGGATAGGAAAAAAGAATGTAGAAAACTGTGAATAAGTACCATTTGGAATACTATGTCTGAATCTGGCAGAGTGTGTTCCTTTACAGCACTGAATCCCAGATGCTTTTAAAATAATTGTGATGCCAGAACAATCACTGGAAATAGAAAAAGAATAAAGAATTTGATCTTTCTCTATAAGTCTGACGTTTGATTCTCACATGTGTTTAAAATTCCTGACATATAAAAATGGGCCATTTTTATAAATCATGTTGAGTGGTTTGGAAGCTGGGATCATGGGGAGAGGGGGGTTAATGGTTACTTTAGGAACATAGAGTTTGAGGAGCTGGACCATCAAATATTAGTCTGAGAAATAAGTGAAAATTCATCAGCTGGGGTTACAGGTGAGATGCAGGTAGGTTTGGGGAGGACTATGAGTTCTAGGAGTAAATTGTCAGTTATGACAAGGCTTTTGGAGGTGTTGGGAACATGCAAGATTATCTAGTACCTGAGTGGTGTTTCAATATACATATATGTTTACAACTATTTAAGGTGTTCTTGGTCCTGATATTTGTCCCCAAATTTGAGACTATAGTACAATGGCTGCATCTTAAGAATTCACTTGCATTTACTTCCTTCATGGCTTCAACAAAGAACTTAACTAACCCCTCCCGTATGTAGAGAGAAGGAAATGTCACTTGGTCCATATGTCTCCCCTTTCTTTGTACCTCTCAGATGTTGAGCAGACAGTTGAATCAGTAGTTTAGAGCTGGACTGGAGACACATATTTGAGATGTGTCAGTCTATGGAGGTGTTAATGCCCTGGAACTGGGAGAGAGTACAGCTAGAGGAGATGGCTGTGGTGGGAGCCCTGGGCTACCTGTCTGGTAAAAGAAGGAATTTTTAAAAAAGGAGCTACAGGGAATGGGCAAGAGGTAGGGCTTTGCCTGAGGCAGGAAATACTGGGAGAATGATGTCACTAAAGGTGTGTGTTTAAAAAGAGGAGTGTGTTCAGTAAGGTCAAGTGCTACTAACAAGGAGAATAAGGTGAGAATGGGAAATTGACCAATAGCTTTGGGCCAGATACAAATTCTTGGTGACCTTGATAAGGGTCAATTTAAAGGATGAAAGCCAGGATGAAGCACGTTGTTTAGGAAAAGAGTTTTGAGGAAATGGAGACAACTCTTTCCATGGGTTTTATTGGGACGAGGAGAGGAGAAATGGAGAAATATCTGAAGAGCATTACGTTGTTTTTTCTGCATTTGTTTTTAAATGGGTGTGCCAATGGGAAATAGTGTGTGTGTGTGAGAAAGAGAGAGAGAGACAGAGAGAGGGGCTGATCACATAAGAGAGATGCGCAGATGCAAACTGATCCAACATTACGGTGTTTTAGAAAGCATATTAATATATAATCATTAAGGGTAGTATTTGCTTCACATTATGGACCTCGAATGAAATGAAAACACAAGTTCAATCAAGGACTTCTGTCCAATCTAAAAATGCAATATTTTACTGCCACTCCTGCGTATGTCTTACATTTATAGCCCTTTTCAAAAAGATAGGGTGTGGGTAGCAGCAAATACGGTCACAATGAAGGCCACTGTTGGTATCACTATCTTCTGTCTTCCCTGGAGACCCCTTCTTATCGGATACCCCAGAGACATAAAGGAAGAACACGATGAGGTGGTTTCTCCAACATACCTCAGAATTCTAGCCCCCAAGCCCTCTACTCTTAAAAGCACACTCTGACAAGCCCTTAAATAAGGAGATGACAAATACAAGAGATTAGTGGCTAACTAGCACCTTTATCCTGTCAAAAACTCAAAGAACATGTATAGCACAGAGGAGAACTATTCCACAGTATACCATCCATATGACCATGAAGTCTGAAATGCGAGAATTTTTTTCTGAATAGTATTTTTTTTGTCCCAGTTGAAGAGTGATGAGAAAATTGTAGGCTGACTCTTATAGAATAAGAGTCTCTACAGATTCCTACATAAACACATAGTAAGGGATTAAGCAGAGTACATGTATTTGATAAAGAAATAAATGTCTAGCTTTTACAGTCGTTGTGATGTGGAAGAACCGTGATGTAATTTAACAGGACATGATAACCAAACTATTAATATACCAGTGAGTAAGAAATTTTAAAATGCTATTGCCTTTGTTCCCTTGAAATAACTGACTTTGGTTAGCAAGATTATTTAATTTGAAATAATTGGGTTTCTGGTTCCTGTAATTTAGGTCTCACCTGTCACTGAAAATTATCTAAATTGTATTATACATATACATATAATTATTGTATATAATCGTGTCATGTCAATGAGACTAAACATTTTTAAACATTTATATTCAATGAATATATTTATTTTCCAATAAGGGAAAAGTCTAATACATTTGTAATATGTTTTTGACAAAAGATTTTTTAAAAGGGTACTTACATCATTGTTTTTTTTACCATGGGATATTGTTTATAGCACAATTTGGTGAGGCTATAGATATAGATTTCTTTAAAAACTCCTATTTTGTCTGGTTGATTTTTCTTTTTACCAAGGAAATTTTAGAAGACCACCCAATATACTATTAAACAACAGTAGTATTGGGGGTGTAGAGATGTTTTAATCTCCCGTGATAGTAAGCCTTATGCCATAACCTTCCAGATCTCACTAAATCCAGCTTTTACTGTAGGGAATTCATCTGATTCCATTATTTAGCTAAGTGAATGTTATAGCCATTAAAAGCAGAGCAATAACTCCTTTCACTGAAGTTGAGCACAAGACATTGTTTAATACATTTAATTACCACCTAATCGAGTCCTGGGACACTGCTTGCCCACTGATGGACTCCAAATGCTATTATTAATTTAATAATAACTTTTATTGAGTACTTATTCTTTGTTCTGTGCCAAGCACTAAACTATGTACTTTACATACATTGTCTTGTTTAATCTTCTAAATAACCACATGAAGTAGGACCTATTTGTGTCTTAAATTTACATATTAGAAAAAGAGTTTCAGAAAGGTTGTATAATTTGCCCAAGGTCACGCAGTTTGGTACGAGAGCCAGAGTTGCAGCCAGGGCCTATCGAATGCCCTATTGTAACGACTGAAATAGAGGAGTCCTCTAATACCAAATCTTGAAACCCTGGAGTATAACCTGACTGTACAATAGAACCTACCCTTTGTAGCCACTCGCTCTCTAACAATTCGCCGAGATAAGAGGTGTAGTGGCCATTCCCTGCGGTATTCTTAATTGTTGGTTACTGCTCAAGGGTAGAAGAGGGCCAGCACCGAGCTGGCCCTGCGGATGTGCATGTGGGTAGGTAACACTGACTCACCCTCCCAGTTGTTTACTACTGACTGAGCACCACTCTGCGCCAGGCACTTTGCTAGAGCACGGAACAAAACAGCCTGGGCTTCATCCTCATGGAGCTTTCTGTCAAATGGATTAGACACACATTAAAGAAATAAACTACAAATAAATCGATATAAGAAGGAGTTTGGTGGGAGGAGGGGGATCTGGTCACTATGAAAGGGATCAACTAGTACTTGGTTGTTCTATCTTAGGGGGTCTGGGAAAGTCTCTACAATGGAAGAGCATCTGAACTGAAACCACTGTAAGGCATACCCTAACAGAGGGGCGGATAAAGAGAAAGGGTACTCATTCATTCAACAAATGTCTACTGAAGACTTACTCTGTGCAAAGCACTGGGCTAGGTGCAAGGACTACATCTGTGGACAAGGCAGAAATGGTTCTATCGCCTTAGAGTTTCTAGTGTCGTGAAAATGTCAAATGTAATGTCTCGCCAAAGATTTAGAAAATGTGTTGGTAATAATGGGTTGTTTTCTTTTAAAATCAATTAAGAACACTTGAGACATATTCAGCCCCAAAACTATGAGTCATGATGCTATGACTAGAAAGCATTTTGTCCTTAAGCTCTTAAAAAAAAAAAAGTTTAGAACATGCTATAGTCATTCAATTCAGAAGTTAAGAAAAACAAATGATCAGGTTTCTGGAAAGGAAACTGCCAGAGCGGTGGAGTCCTACGACTCCCACACAGAGTTTTCCCACAGGTGGCGCTGTGCAGCTGGATTACTTTCGGTTGACTTAAGTGATGGATTCAGTTCAAACCACAGATAGAAGCATGTTAACAAATCATTTTGGTTGGCTTAAACATTCGTCATCATTGGTAGCTTTTCACATACTGCTGGGCTGCAAAGGGGTGGTCTTGTGTTGATGTCATATTTCTAGATGCTGGGGAAAAGATTAGTTAACTATTCATAGGGCCTGCAACTTCATTCATTCAGCTGACATTTGGTTCTTACCTATGAACTGCTCAGTCTCCAAGCAACGTAACACCTGCTTCCTTAATTTTGTCTGTAAGAAAGAAAAATACCTGCTTATGATGATCATATAGAACCAAAGCATTCGCTTTATCTCTGGAGGTTGATACAGACTGTTTCAAACAGGGTGTCCTGGCCTCTGTTAGTTGAGACAATTGTTGCTCAACTCTTATTTTTGAAACAAATAAATAAACCAGACAGATATTCAACAACTGCAACAACATCAAAAACACTCTAGAAACAAAATACCAAAGAGCTATCAGTGTTTTCTTTCCTGAAGAAAACACTGCCCAGTCCTCTAGCATGGGCTCAGGGAACAGAATTTCCTCCAGCAGTGGGGCACTATCACAGCCCCAACTCTCAGATTCACCCCCTGCCCTGCCTTCCATCTTGGGTGTTTCTCCCTAATTCTTGCGGCTGCCACAACCCCAGCCAGCCTAAGAAACACTGCCCCTTCTAACACTCCAGACCAGGTATAGCCCAAATCTTCCCCTTGATGTCCAGCTGAGACCAGGCCAGGACATTTAAGAAAACCCTAAAGGCTTTACACAATTAAGGGAAAGAGGTTAAGATGGAAACATGTAACGAGATGATCTGTCCAACTTTTAAAATATGGCTCGTTCTCCTGGATGTGGGGCCTGTCTTAACCCAGTCCTGGGTCTTGCTCCTTGCAGTGGATGCCATCTTTGTACCCACCATCCCAGAGCACATCCAAAACATCTTGGTTCCTAAGAGACAAAACCCAAGAGAGAAAACTACAGGAGAGGTGTTGTCCATAGCTCTGGTATCCAGTCTCAGGTTCGATCTCCTCCCTGGGACTGAAACCTAGGCTGACCACCTTCTTCAGAGAACATGCTGCTCCCTACTCACAGGGTGAGGCCTTATCCTCAGACCTAAATAGGACAACCACGTATGAATACACTCTGATAATGTTCATGTAAATGGTACTGGTAAAGAACAGCAGGAAGATCATTTCACCAATAAAAGGTCCATGAGATGAGGACAGAAGCAAACTGCTGGGTACTGCCCATTTTCCGAGTGTGCACAAAGAAGCCAGGGCCATCACAGGCAATTCTTTTGTGCTCAGACTCATTAGGTAGGGTGAAGTGAGGCAGAAATGAGCCAACTGAGGACTCTACCACTGTAAAACCTGGGTGAATACACTTAGAATGTCAAGTAAAAGTAGGAAGTCTGGAGAAGGGTCCTTTGTGGCTCTCCAAGTCAATGACGTGGCTCATACAGACACATTCTACCTGACTCACGGCCTCCTCGGCCATCACCACCCAATCTGAAAAATCTGAGTAACGTTGATCTTCAAATATATCTCCGGACACAACTAAAATTAATACCACAGAGCAGACTCTCTGGAAAAATTAAAGGTAAGTGACTTCCAGAATGCATGTGAGCACTAACGTTGGCTTCCTCAAGGACACGACTTCTGTGTAACCAAGTAGAGAGGCAAGACATCAGCAAGAAGCAAAATTATCCTCTATCCCACCCTGTAAACTCCTCCCAACAATCCAACAGGTGATCTTCCCACAGCACCTGAGTGGAGAGAACTGACAGTAGCTCGACTTTCAGAAACTATGGCATCTGGCATCAAAAGGATGTGTTGGGGAGATTGGAAGATGGTGGTGAGATAGGTGGGAACAGAGGCCACTTCCCCCTGCGCATGGGTGAAACACCTAGCCAATCTTCTGAGGAACAGAGTGAACAGCCAACAGTATTACAGCATATATGAAGATTGGAGACCAAAAATTGTAGAGGACATTGAAAAACCAGATGGTGACACATTAAGACCTGGAGCTGTGAAAAGACCAGAGTTAGACCCAAACAGGGGTCATCCCTAAAACAGAGACAGTGAGACAAATTGCACTTTGCTACTCCAGAGAACTTGCAAGGTGGGAGCGGTGAACACCAGTACACTCGCTGGAAGAGGAAATCCACCAACAAAGGAACCACCAACAGAAAACAACAGAAGAAAGTGAAGGAGGTAGTGGAACCCACACTAACCTCAATCCAGGACCAACCTGGAAATATAACCAATTGGTGGGGAAATTACCCACAACAAACAACTGAACAAGAGTGAGAGAGAAGCCTCAAAACCTTGTTCACACAGAAGAATCAGCGTCAACACAACCTGTCCACAGCTGCACAACAGAATACAAGGCCTGGTAGATGGAGTGACCCTCACCCAGTTAACCAGCTAGAGGGAAGGATCCACCAAAGAAAGACCCAACAACAATCAAAACCCAAAGATATACAGAGAGCCAGCATAAATGACAGCCCAAGACCAGCAAGCTCAGGAGATTAAGGAGACTGCACCACTGAATCTCACAATCTTCTACCATAGAAGTTCACACATAAACCCAGGGAGTCAAAACAGATCAATTTAAGAAGCAGAGGCTAATAAGAAGAGTCTCACAAACAATGGGAAGACAAAGAAACAATCCCCAAATGAAAGGAAAGGAGGAAGCCTCAGAAAGAAAGCTAAATGAAATAGAGGCAAGTCAACTATCAGATATTGAGTTCAAAGCAATGGTTATCAGGAAGCTCAATGAGCTCACAGAGAATTACCAGAAACTACAGGGAAACTACAATGAACTCACTACAAATTATATCAACATGAAAAAGGAAATAGAAACTATCAACAAGGGCCAAGAGGAAATGAAAAATACAATTTCTGAACTGAAGAACATAGTAGAAGGAATCAGAAGCAGGTTCCATGAAGCAGAGGATCAGATCAGAGAGCTGGAGGACAAGGTAGAAAAAACACCCAGAAAGAGCAAGAAAAGGAAAAGAGGCTCCGAAAGAATGAAGAAGGATTAAGGGAAATGCAGGACAACACAAAACACAATAATATCCATATAATAGGGATACCAGAAGGAGAAGAAGAAGAGCAAGGGATAGAAAACCTGTTGGAAAGCTTCAAAACATGATGGAAAACTTCCCTAATCTGATGAGACAAAAAGTCACACAAATCAAGGAAACACAGAGAGTCACAATCAAGAAGAACCCAAAGAGGCCCACTTCAAGACACATCATAATTAAAATGGCAAAATTCCAAGACAAAGAGAGAATCTTAAAGGCAGCAAGGGAGAAACAGGAAGTAACGTACAAGGGAGCCCCGATAAGGTTAGCAACTGACTTCTCAATGGAAATGCTCCAAGCCAGAAGAGAATGGCAAGAAATAATCCAGGTAATGAGAACCAGAGGCCTGCAACCAAGGCTATTGTACCCAGCAAGGCTCTCAATCAAGATAGAAGGCCAAATGAGGAGATTCTCAGACAAAAGAAGTCTAAAAGAATACACCTCCACCAAACCAGCTCTGCAAGGGATGCTAAAGGGACTGCTCTAAGGAAAGGGAGGAAAAGAGAAACAGAGAGGAACACAGGTACGGATAGCTGAATGAATAAGAAAGCATGACCCACACATATGATGCCTACAAGAGACCGACCTCAGGACAAAAGACCTACACAGACTGAAAGAAAAGGGCTGAAAACAAATTTTCCAAGCAAAAGGACAGGAAAAAAGCCAGGGTAGCAATACTCATATAAGACAAAATAGACTTCAAAAAAAGGGCCATAAAGAGAGACCCAAAGGCCACTTCATAATATTCAAGGGAAGAATCCACCAAGAAGACATAAACATTGTAAATATATACGCACCCAACATAGGAGCACCCATATACATAAAGAAAATCTTGGAGGACTTCAAGAAAGATATTGACAGCAACACAATTATAGTAGGAGATTTTAATACCCCACTGTCAAAAATGGACATATCTTCCAAATGAAATATCAATAAAGATACTGTGGCACTGAACAATACCCTAGATGAAATGGACTTAACTGATATATATAGAGAGAGCCTTTCATCCCAAAGAAGCTAAATGCACATTCTTTTCAAATGCACTTGGAACATTTTCAAAGATAGACCACATGATAGGACACAAAACAAGCCTCAACAAATTCAAGAAAATTGAAATCATATCAAGCATTTCCTCTGACTACAAGGGACTGAAACTAGAAACCAACCCCAAGAAAAAAAAACCCAAAACACTCAAAATCATGGAGATTGAATAGCATGCTATTAAACAGTGAATGGGTCAAGAATGAGATTAAGGAAGAAATCAAAAAGTTTCTGGAAACAAATGAAAACTAACTCACAACAACCCCAAACTTATGGGACACAGCAAAGGCAGTCCTGAGAGGGAAGTTCATAGCGATACAGGCCTACCTAAAAAAGATAGAAACATTTCAAACAAACAACCTAACCCTACGCCTACAAGAACTCGAGGAACAAAAACGAACACAGCCCAGAGCAAGTAGAAGGAAGGAAATAACCAAGATCAGAGCAGAATTAAATGACAGAGACTAAAAGCACAATATTAAGGATCAATGAATCCAGGAGCTGGTTCTTTGAAAAGATAAACAAATTCAACAAACCTTTAAGCAGGCTCATCAAGAAAAAGAGAGAGGACTCAAATAAACACAATCAGGAATGAAAGAGGAAAGATTATAACTGATACCACAGAAATACAAAGAATTGTAAGAAATTACTACAAGAACTTTGAAAACCTAGGTGAAATGGACAAATTTCTAGAAAAATATAATGTTCCAAAACTCAATGAAGAAGAAGCAGAAAGCCTGAACCGACCAATAACAGCAGACAAAATTGAAGCAGTAGTCAAAAAATTCCCGACACACAAAAGCCCTGGACCAGATGGTTTCACAGGAGAATTCTACAAAGCATTTAAGGAAGAGCTAGCCCCTATCCTTCACAGACTATTCCAAAAAATCCAAAGTGATGGAAGATTCCAAAACTCTTTCTATGAAGCCAGCATCATCCTAATCCCAAAACCAAATAAAGACACACAAAGAAAGAAAACTTCAGGCCAATATCACTGATGAACATAGATGCTAAAATCCTCAGCAAAATATTGGCAAACCACCTCCAGCAATACACTGAAAAGATCATATACCATGACCAAGTAGGATTCATCTCAGGGATGCAAGGATGGTACAATATTTGCAAATCAATAAATGTAATACATCACATAAACAAAAGCAAAGACAAAAATCACATGATCATATCAATAGATGTGGAAAAAGCATTCGATAAGGTACAGCATCCATTTATGATAAAAACACTCAGCAAAGTGGGAATAGAAGGACCATTCCTCAACATAATAAAGGCCATATATGAGAGACCTACAGCCAACATCATACTCAATGGGCAAAAACTAAAATCTTTCCCACTAAGATCAGGAACAAGACAAGGTTTTCCACTATCACCACTTCTATTCAACATAGTATTGGAAGCTTTAGCCACAGCAATCAGACAAGAGAAGGAAATAAAAGGCATCCAAATTGGAAAGGAGTAAACAAAACTATCATTGTTTGCAGACGACATGATAGTGTACATAGAAAATACTATCGACTCTGCCAAAAAACTGCTCAACCTAATAAATGAATTTGACAAAACAGCAGGATACAAAGTCAATATCCAGAAATCAAACTCATTTTTGTATACCAACAATGAAACATCAGAAGCAGAAATCAGGGAAAAAAATCCCATTTGATATAGCAACAAGAAAAATAAAATACCTAGGAATAAACCTAACCAAGGAGGTAAAAGACTTGTACTCAGAAAACTACGCAACACTGAAGAAAGAAATCAAGGAAGACACAAACAAATGGAAACATATATCGTGTTCATGGATCAGAAGAATTAACATCATCAAAATGTCCATACTACCCAAAGCAATTTATAGATTCAATGCAATACCTATTGAAGTACCAATGGCATATTTCACAGATACAGAAAAAACACTTAAAAAATTTATATGGAACCATAAATGACCCTGAATAGTTGCTGCGATTTTGAGAAAGAAGAGCGAAATAGGAAGGATCACAATACCTGATACCAAACTGTATTACAAAGCCACTGTATCAAAACAGCCTGGTACTGGCATAAAAAACAAACAGATAGACTAATGGAAGAGAATAGAGAGCCCAGAAATAAACCCAAGTCTCTACGGTCAATTAATTTTTGACAAAGGGGGCAGAAGCATAAAATGGAGTAAAAATAGCCTCTTCAACAAATGGTGTTGGGAGATCTGGACAGCTACATGCAAAAAAATGAAACTCAATCACCAACTTACCCCATACACAAAAATAAATTCAAGGTAGATAAAAGATTTAAATATAAGTCATGACACCATTAAAGAAATTTAACATAGAGGAGAACATAGGCAAGAAAATCTCAGATATTTCACACAGCAGTATTTTCATGATATGTCCCCTAGAGCAAGGGACATAAAGGAAAGAATAAACAAATGAGATCTCATCAAAATAAAAAGCTTCTGCACAGCTAAAAAAAACAGTACTAAAATAAAAAGGGAACCAACCATATGGGAAAACATATTTGCCAATGATACCTCAGACAAGGGTTCAATCTCCAAAACATATAAAGAACTCACATGACTCTACTCTAAGAAGACAAGCAACCCAATTAAAAAATGGGCAAAGGACTTGAGCAGACACTCCGCCAAGGAGGACATACAAAGGGTCCAGAGACACATGAAAAGATGCTCAGTATTACTAGCCATCAGATAGATGCAAATTAAAACCACAATGAGATAACACCTCACACCATTGAGAATGGCCATCATAAACAAAGCAACAAACAACAAGTGTTGGAGATATTGTGGAGAAAAGGGAACCCTAGCGCACTGTTGGTGGGATTGCAGACTGGTGAAACCACTATGGAAAACAGTACGGAATTTCCTCAGAAAACAAAAATGGATCCGCCTTTTGACCTGGCAATTCCACTGCTGGGATTATATCCTAAAAACCCTGAAACGCCAATCCAAAAGAACCTATGCACTCCAATGTTCATAGCAGCACAATTTACGATAACCAAGTGCTGGAAGCAACCTAAGTGCCCATCAGTAAATGAGTGGATCAAAAAACTATGGTACATTTACACAATGGAATTCTATGCAGCAGAGAGAAAGAAGGAGCTCCTATCCTTTGCGACAGCATGAATGGACCTGGAAAGCATTATCCTAAGTGAAATAAGCCAGGCAGTGAAAGACAAATACCATATGATCTCCCCTTTAACAAGAACCTAATCAACAAAACAAACAAACAAGCAAAATATAACCAAAGACACTGAAATTGAGAGCAGGCTGACAGTGACCAGAGGGGAGAGGAGAGGGACTTTTAGGGGAAAAGGGTGAAGGGTTTGCAGGAGCAATTATAGAGGCACATGGACCATAACAGGGGGGATGGAGGTGGGGAGAGTTGGGAGGTTGGCCTGGGGTGGGGGGAAAAGGCAAAAAATTGTACCTGAAAAATTTTTTTAAAAATCCCCCCCCCACACAAAGGATGTGTTGGTGCCATGGCCATCCCATAGGGCAAGGGTCCTAAGACAATTTGATGGTCTCCATAGACAGTGAAGATGAATGTGCAAGAAACCAACTCAAAACTCTTTGCATGTGGTTATATACATGCATTTCTATGTAGAATGTTTACATGAACAATTCCCATTTGAAAAAAAAAAAAAGATCATCCACACCAACTCTTTCTACTTTAGATAGAAGGTACTGATGACAGACATCTCCTAAAATATAAAACAAGTGAACCAAACATTAATAAGATCATACGAGCAATAATAAAACCAATCTACTCTGGATAAGGGCCACAGCGTGGCATTTCAATAGATAACTAAGCATAACAGAGCCTAGAGGGTTTTGGAAGGCAGCGATGGAGATCATGACTTGTGCTGTTTTCATTCTTTTCTGCAGCTATCCAGTCAAAACATCTGAAGTCATTCTGCAAATCTAACATAGAAAGGGCCTCTTTTTTCCCTTGATGTGGGTCTGTGCAAAATTCATGATCTAGATGCCAGAGAGAATAACTATATCAACAACTTAGTTCCTAAGCCACAGGAAAGGAAGAGAAGTTCTCTGATCTTGACCAATTCCGCAAATGAAATATGGATTATCTAGCTAAACTCTGACACCAAAAGGCTTTGCTCGTCTCTTTTGAACACAAAGCTGAAAATGTCAGATAAACTTTATGGAAAATAGAAATTTCATTAAGAACTTCACTTAAGTCAAGTAAACTCAATGTTGTTGGTATTATCAGTTGTTAGTATTTAATAAGTACTTTTAAATATGAATGGTTCCATCATCATCAGAATGTTATGAAAATGGTGAATCTCCATGTTGTCATTAAAAAATTCAACTAATGAAGTATTCTGGAAGGTATATATGTAAGGCATGTATATAAGCCAATAAATGTAAGCAATTTTGGACAGTAAACATCATACTTTTTATATTTTATTTTCTATTTTATTGTCAATATTAGTATATTTTATTGTTATTATGTATTTTCCTGATTTAAAAGCAAGACTAGTTTCTCTGGGTATTGACTCAAATTTAAGTGGACACTAATTAATAAAATACAATTTAACAGTGTCTCCAAGGGAAATTCAAATATATTTTTTCCCCAGGCGAAGGTCCAAAAGGAGCTGGGAGCAGCCTGGAAGGGGACACGGCCTGCTGATTACCAATGTTACTTGCTCCCTACCGAGCTGTCTTCCAACTACCGACTAGCTCACTTTGTCCTTCACTTGTAAAACTGAGGTGTTCACAGCCTCAGGAAATATCACTGTAAGATGTGTGTGTGTTCAGGATGGGTGTGTGCATTGGGGGTGGGTGAAGCAAAGATGACCATTTACCTCAAACACTTAAGACAGTTTTTTAAAAAGCAGTCAAAAAATAAAACACAAAACTTTGGTTGCAACTAGGTAACTCCTAAGTATTTTCAAAGGGTTGAGTCATACCATCACCACTCAGGCGACACTTCCCAATTCTTTCCTGCCAAAATTCCTCCTCACTTAGGACCTTTTAAATTCTCATTTATATCCATACCCCTCCCTGTCTGGACACAGTTGCCATATAAGGGGTGGGGTCCCTTCCTGTATTAAAAAAAAAAAAGACAAAGGAGAAAGAACAAGTCGATTTGCAACAAAGGCTTGCAGGGTCCTCCTTTCTATTCATGTGGCTTGGCTTTGGTGGTCAAAGAAAGCTGATGACCAACACCCCACCCCATCCCGGAGGCCCGAGACAGCCCCACTGCAAATGGAAAGCACTTTCTCTACTTTCCATTCATATGGTTCAGTGTAACATAACTCCTAGCTGTGAGGAACATGCAATGAAATCAGAAACTAAGGTATCCTGAAAGGACATACCCTTCTCAGGAAAGCAGAAGTTCACAAAGATACTTTTCTCATTTGGCCATCTCTGCTTTGGGCTGTCAACTGCCTCCCATGAGGCAATGGGGAGAATGTGGACTTCAAATTTCAAAAATAGAGTTGGCATCAGCAGAAACATCAGAGGGAAAAAGTGGGTTTCCAACCACAGTGTGTTCATGCCACAAACTGATTCTGTCCTGTTCCAAGCCCTTAAATCTTCTTTACACTCCACTCCAAGCATCCTCAGGGCCTATTACCTCTGAACGGCCTCATCTCAGAGGAAAAAGCGAGATCGTGATTGTAAGACTAACTGTTAAATTGTCTGACCATCAAAATCTCATATTTTTAGCAGGCCAAAATTCCAGGGACTTTATAGAGCTTCATAAATAAGAAAGTGAGGCGGGACCTGTCCAGTAATAGGCATTTCCCTAAGATGAAAGGAACTCGGGGTCCAGCTCGGCAGTCAGGCTCGCGCGCAACCTTAAGCAAGCCCACGTGCCTCCTTGTGTCTCAGTTTTTACCTCAGTAGAAATGCGTGCACTAGACTAAATTGTCTCCGGGGTTCCTTCCAGCTCTGAAATTCTATGACCCATAATTATTATATGGGTGCATATTTCAATACTTAGCCGAAATTAGAAATGTCAAGAAAAAAAAGTCCCTTCTTTAAACATTTCTAAAACTTGGAACACAGATTTCGTAATAATCTTAAAGGCTTAAAAACCTGCCAAAGCTCTCAAGTTTATGTCTTTGTCAACTAAAGAGGGAAAAACTGGGAAAAGTTTGGTTTGAGCAAATCTCAGGATACATTTTGCCCTGGAGGGTCTTTTTTTTTTTTTTTTAACTTAATCTTTTCTACTGATGTTAATTTGGGGGAAAATTTGGTCCAATTGTTCCTGAGCCATTTTGAAATCTGACAAAACACAAGTTAGTTCCAGTTATTTGCCGCCTAATCCCAAACTCCATAAGCTCATTTATCTTCCAACGAGGCATGGCCTTATCAGCGAGCAGGTATCAAGAATGACAAACCCAGGTCTGGTTTTGGCCATGGAGCCCAGTGAGTCTGAAAAGACTCTGAACTCACCTAAACTTTCTTTCACTTCTTGGCAGGTTTTTACTGGGAGCATAACAGTTCTCATGGCCTAACTCTGAAGTTCATTGTAAGAGCCTTTGACCTCATCTGCCTTTCTTTCTCACAGACACTCAAATCAAGATATGGGGCTTTTCTTGGGACCACCAGGACGACCTGCCATCACTTTCTGGCTTCCTTGAAACTCCACAAAGGTGGCAGCACCTGGGTTCCTGGAGGGGAAACTGTTAGCCGACCATCCCTGGAGCAGGGATTTTACCCGTCGGGATCCCACAATGCTCTGCAGTGCCAAGGGGAGGGCCTGGCACACAGGAAGAACATAAAATATATTTGTAGTGTGAACACATTCTACCATAAGATGATACACACTAGAATACATGTATAAGACATATGGAAAGAATAAAATTATAATCTCGCACATTTTAAATTGGACATGAGGAATAACCCTGGAAACAATTATTTTCTGTAGAAATAGATGATCTGTAGTCTATAGGGTTTTTTTAATTTGCAAAATTTGACCAAAAAGCCTTTCAACCATCATAAGCCTCATAAGCACTTATGGTTAATTTAACCAAAAGATATAGATAACTATTGAATTCTGTATCATCCACTGTTATTTTCTCAACAATGAGTTACTTCTGTAGTGGAATTAACCAACAATTAGTGAAAATGTCATTATGACTACTTTTCTCCATGGCATTGAATTTTACAAGTTGTTTTACCATGCTGTCAACATAAAACCAAATCACCATATTGGAACATTTCTTCTTCTTTTTTTTTTTTCCTCAGTCAGTAATTCCTGCCTTTAGTTAGCACTGATTTAGCCAGCAAACAAATGAGAGTCCCTTCTCATTTTGAGAGTGCCAGGCCTGGGACTAGGCTCTGGAGAAATAGCAGAGAACAATAGAGCGTTCCTGCCCTCATGAAACTTATCTTTGAGCAGGAAGAGATTAATAAATAAACAATTACATAAATGAGATGATGCCAGAAAGTTAGAGCTAAGAGAAAATAAGGAGGCTAGTGACGGGGAAGGCTCTGGGGAAGGAGCCCTTAAGCTGAAACCCCACAGATGAGCCACCAGCCCACACAAAGTTCTAGAGCTATGGCATTACAGGCAGCAGGATCAGCAGAGGCCATGCCAGAGACAGAAAGAAGCTTTGGGTATTTGAGGGATTGGAAAATAAGACCAGTGTGGGAAACAGAGCTAGTATAAGAAGCTGAGAGCAAATAGGGCTCCACCTGTAGAGTCTTGCCGACCATGATGAGGAACCCACTGTTGGGTGTTGTAACACAATTTGTTTCTAAAAGAGCCCTCTGGATCCGTGAGGGTGGCTCGGAGAAGGGTGTGAGCTGCCGCTGCCCACGTGTGGTATGAGAGGCCCCACGCTTGGGCGGTGGCAGTGGGACAAAACAAATAGGTAACAGATAGACCTCGTCGGCAAAGGCACTAGGACGTGCTGGCTGACTGACTGGAGGGGGTGAGGGAAGGAGCTGGAGTGATGCCTTATTGAAACTAATGAGATCTACTAATTAGGATCGCATTTTACCATAAACAAATTATTAAGCACTTTTCCTGCCAGTATCACTGCCCTGCCTTTAGGAATAAGGCTTAAAATTCATTAAACAGGAGTCTGACAGGAGTCAGGGGACCTCTAATATTTTCTAACCATGGGGAAGGGAACTGCAGAAGTCAAGCTCTAACAATATGTCACATTTATAAAGCACGTTGCTGTTTACAAAGTGCTTTCATATCCATGATCCTGCTTACACTCTTTATTTTTCTTCCAATTTTATGACATTTCCATAGACTGGGGTGGATTAATAAACCGGTTCATTCACATAACAAAAAACGGATTCTGATGAAGAGGTGGTTGACACTCCACTGCTTATTATAAGATTTTTAATCATTTTTTATTGTTATTCTATTACAGTTGTCCCAATTTTTCCCCTTTTGCCCTCCTCCGCCCATCCCACCCCAACCCCGACTCCCACAGTCAATTCTCACCGTTGTCCATATCCGTGGGTCATTCACACACGCTCTTTGTCTAATCCCTGCCCCTTCTTTCCCCCATCATCCCCCGCCCCCCTCCCCTCTGGTCACTGTCAGTTTGTTCCATATTTCCGTGCCTCTGGTTCTATTTTGTTCATTAGTTTATTGTTCATTAGATTCCCCTCATAGGTGAGATCCTGTGGTATCTGTCTTTCACCGACTGGCTTATAAGACAAGAACTAGTCTTCTAACAGAGACAGTTTTCTGTAATTTAAAAGAAACATTTTTTTTCATTATCTTTTTGTTTCAGTGTTACCCATAGATCACCCTGATCATACTTATGAAAATAAGATTCAATTGGAATTTTAAGAATGCCAGCATTGTGAAAGTTTTGAAATGAATATGCTTTACTGCAAATGAAAAGGAAATTCAGATTGTTATGCATGAATTAATTAGGGCCATAACCTTCCAGGCCTGCACGCAGATCAAAGCAGGCTTCTGCCCCAAAGCAGGCTGAGAGTGGGGGCTGTGTGCAAACGAGGGCTGTGATCTTCCCAAGTAGATGGTCAGGACCCTGTCTCAGCAGAGAGAGCATTAGGCAGCCAGCCGGGAGTGGGGGACAAAGGGACTGGTGGGTTCTGCTCCCCCAGAAAAGAAACTGAGCAAGGTGCCCCAACTCACCCATGGCAGAGCCCTGGCGGAAGGCAGCGCGGCTGAGCATCATGGACAGCACTGCAGCTGTGGGAAAGTGCAGACCTCAAAATATGCCTCCTGGACTTTCTGTTCCCATGAGAAATTTCAGAATAAAGTGGGTAGGGCAGGGGCTTAGACCAGTAACCAGGATTAGGGGGCTGGTTCCATGATAAGCATGCAGCCTCCTCTACGAGGGGGTGATCCACCCCATCACAGGGTTAATGGGGGGATTGAAACCCATAATGTAAAATGGACCTATTAGTGAGTGTTGTGAACATGGATAAACTTACCAAAGGGAATCTTTACTAAACATGAAAAAATAAGCAGAAGGTTATTGGTAAATGTCCTCGCTGATCACTCTGCAAGTCAATTCAATAACCATTTACTAAAGTATGGTCCTAGGAGTGGTGAAGATTTAAAAAAAAAAAAAAGATGTTGTCCCTGCCCTCATATTTCTGTCCCCTGAGGTACATCCCCAGCTAAAAAGTACAACAGTCTGTGACAGATATGTGTCAGAAACACAGGTAAGGGTCTATTAGAGCACAGAGCTGGAGGAAGACACTCATCCTGGTAGAGGATTTAAGAAGGCTTCATGGAGGAGGTGGCAATACAGAATGAGAAGGGGTTCAATAAATCAAGTGGGCAGAAGAGAAGACCAGAAGCAAAGGCACACACACGAACACACACACAGAAATTTTGAGACCCCTTTGAGGAACAAAACCTAAGAAAGAGGGAGTTAGATGAAGAGATTGGCTTGGATTTAGCCAAAAATCTAGTTAGGAACTAGATTGAGCCAGAAAGTTATAATTCCCACACATCTTTCTGAGATACAATTATGTTTCAGTAGAAACGCCGATGGAAGAGTCCAGACTCCAAAAGAATGTTACTCTTTGACTTGTACAGAGGCAGCCAAGCAATAAAGTCCACCTCTGGGTTCCCAGTGATGATTCCAGAAAATCAACGTGCCACCAGAATCATCCCAAGCCAGAGCCCTGGCTGCAACTGAGCCAAGGCAGAGGCGAGCTGGGCTCTGTCCCCCGAGGAGGGCCTGTCTGCTCTACCCTGGGGTCTCCACAGACGGAAAGCCATTCTCTTTAGACATGATGCTAAATTAAACAAGGATGCTTGTGCTCAAAGTTTCAAACCATTTTAAAAGAGCAAAGCCCCTCTTTGCCCATTGTATTTGCTTCTTCTTATGAAAGAAAAACACAAAAAGAGAGAAGGAGGGAGATGGGGTGGGGTGGGGGGAGAGAATGCTGGAAACAACTGCATTTGGTGACAAAAACATAAGGAGACCCAAAAGACAAGGAGAGGCCAAACTCCAGGTATTACTAAGAAAGAACAAAAATAGGAAACAGAGGGAAAGAAGACAAAGACAGAATTGAAAGAAACAGGAAAAGGACAGCAGAGAAGGGAAAGGATGGCATTAACAGGTATTGAGAATTTGCACTTAGCTCTGCAGTCTCTACAGGAAGCAGCAAGTGGAAAGGAGGAGAGATGTGGGAAGAGAAGAATGTGGATTCTAGGACACACAAGAGATTCAGAGCCTCTCTCAGTCCTCTGCAGGTTGCCTCGCCATCCTCAGTGAGCCAGACGGCAGTCTGTCTCAAAGTCCCCTCCTGGACCTATGTCCTTTTTCTCGTCTCCACCTGCCTGAGCCCCAGAAATGGCTCAGCCCAGACAGCTATACAGCTTCCACTGGACTGGAAAGAGGTTTTCCACCCAGACACGAAAGCTCCGGTCTCCCAGGCTGGATGCTGGACAGAAAAGGGGATGGTCCGCGGCTGCTGCAGGGGCTGCTGCTGCGGCTGCCACAGCTGCCCTGTCAGCTCCATCTCCGGTCGCACACCTGGCGGGGTCCACGCACCAGGCTTGAGAAGAGGAAAATGGAGTCCATTCCCACATTCTCAGAAGGACCCCCTCAGTCAGGTTGTTCTGAACTTTCTAAAAATTAGCAGCAATTGCCTCAGAGAGTCCTACTTAACTGTCACAAGCCCCCTGGCTTTGGCACACTCAAGACTGCAGACACCCTGTGGTCTGTTGTGGTCTAAGCAAGCTGTAAATTTGTGATACTTAATATTCCTTCTCAGGCTTTGAAAAAAGCTCTGGAAAATCTCCCCACGGAAAAAAAATACATGCCTGTAAAATCTTATATGCATTTTTAGGGGAGGTGTGCTTTCCTCTTGCCTCCAACCCCACCATGGACCCTAGGAAATCAATCCATCGACTCCAGATTAAGATTTCCTGGTGTATAACCACATTCCAGAAATCTCTGATTTCTCATTTCAGGCATGAAGGATGCCTTTGGAAAAGGCTCAGGGCTGCAGCACAAATAAGAGTCATTGCTGGGATGAGAGGGACTAAAGATTATCAGCCTTGTGTTTTAACTAAACTCTGCTTCAACCCAAAACCACAAACAAAAAACCACGCACCACTGAGACTCAAAAGACAGACAGCCACTTTGCTGCGTGTTCAGGATATACTGCTTCAAAAACTGATCCGTTTGGTATATTTACTGGACTGAATAAAACTTCAAAGAAAAAAATGTGTATAGGTGTAAACAAAGTATAGGCAGATTCGGGCTATTTCAAAATTAAATCTGCTTCTGACTAATCATATTCCCTTTCTATGGAAAAACACTTAATACTTTCTAATACTTTAGAACAAGAATCTGCTTTCGAGATGAAGGTGTTGCTGTCACTGCCTATTTTTTCTTTGCTTTGCAATTACAAGGGCTGATCACAGCTCAGACAGTTGTACAAAATAAACCCACTATCGTAGCTTGCATGTGATTAGTTCTAAATGTGTGTGGCCTATTTACAATAGCAAAGTGTACATTAGGCACCACAAACACTTAAAATGCCAGATACTGCCACACTTTTATGACAGTCATTAACTGAGTCATAGCAGCAAATATCTAATGTGACAGTTACATTAACATACAACTCTGCTGATAAAGATACATGTCCTGCAATTTGCATTCCGTCATGCAGCACTGAGCTGTGCACTCTGGTGATGGTGGTCTGCTGGTTGGTCCAGAAAGCCTTGAGAAAACATGCAGTTCCTGAATCCGCTACCCTGTTGGCAAGTGAAGGAGAAATGTTTCCATTCTGACACCGATGGAAGGTCCTGTACTTCTGGAAAATACATCTTTCACCTAGGCACACTTGACACATACCTGTGAGTCTCTGACTGATCTAAATGATTGTACAATTCCTTCAAAACAACTGTAGTCTGAACATACCCTTAGATACCATGGCTTTCTTCAAAACGAGGTGCCTGGGCCAGAGAGATGGTTTGGTGGGAGCACACACAACTACACATGAGATTTAAAATATATTCCCCGTCTTCCTGGATATACTAAAGATCAGTCACATTATTTCTTCTGCCTCTAATTTTGGAAAAGGGAACTTGGTACCCAAGTTCTCAAATGTTCAACTTCTGAAGATGTCCTCACAGTTGGGTTTCAAGTGTCTCTCTTTCGTCCTCTGGTGTTCAAGACTATTACTTCCAGAAGAATTATATTACAAAGCCATAATTACTGAAAACACCTGTGTTCAAACATATTTTGTGTAACTCTGGAAATACCGTACTAATTTAGGCTACTGTCTTTGATACCACTTCTTGATGGTTCCCACCTACGGTGAACATTTTCTGGCAATGACAAGCGATGGACATCAGCGTGGCACACCTGGAGGGTAGGAATTAACTCTTCTTAGAAACACTGATGAGAGTGTACGAGAACAGACCCATTTGTAGGTTGAGGGCACAATCATAAACCAAGGCTGCAAGAACAGTACCTCTTTCCACATCATGGTGAAAATACATACCTTTTTCTAACATGGTGGAAAAGTACTACCTGCCCTACATCTCAGCGATAGTTCTCTTATGTCAGTTAAGAGTAGGACTTGCAAATTCAGAGGCCTACTGAGATCAGGCAATAAGACTGATGAGTGAAGTGGGCCAGATGTAACCCCCAGCGGCCAGTGGGGGCAGTGGATGAAAGCGAATGGACGGTCAGACACAGACAGCTCTACACAGAGAAGAAGGCGCCACGTAGGAGAGCAAGCCCAGAGCTGTAGATCCTCCAATTGTTTGAGAGGCAGGGAATCCAGAGTTTTATATGAAATAGCCCAAATTTTAAACATTTCAACCAATCTATTTAATTTTATTTGTGTCTGTGGGCACAGCTGGGTCCATTGATCACCCATGTGCAAATATAGTCTGTGGTATTTTAAAAAACAGATAACCATCTGCTAAGGGGAGCCCTGGGTGAGGCCTGAGAGTCCCGGCCAGCCAAGCCACCACCCGCCACAGACGGACTCTTACTACCACCTCAACCACTGCTAATAACTCTCAGTTCTGGTCCGAGAAATCATTCTGAGTCTGAAATTATTTGCAAACAGCTAGAATTTAGGTTCATGGATCAGCCATCTTTGACCATGTTTTATAGATCATATAGTAATAATAACAATCTCTAACATTTACTGAACATTATTATAAATGCCTTCTATGTATTAAACAAAAAAAATAACAGCAATCATCTCCATAGGCCTTACTTGGTGCCAGGCCATGACCTACATGTTGTACATATGTAAACTCATTTAATCCTCAGAACAACCCTATGAGGCAGGATTATTATCTCCCCACCCCCACACACTTTGTAATAAGGAAAAGGAGGTACAAAGAAGAGAATTGCCCTGGATGATTCCGTTAAAAAGGGTGAAGCTTGGATTTAAAGTCAAGCTTCCTGGGGTCATGTTTTCACCATTGTACCATCCTGCCACTTACCAAGGAGGCAAAAGCAAGCAAACAAAACACCCACAGCGGAGACTTCATGGGCCTCTTACTCAGGTTTGAAATTATCTAATATACACATAAATTCATGAAAACATCAGTAAGCATTAGGAAAAGTAGGAAATAATCCATTTTCAACTGATGCTATTATGAGGAAGGGAGTTGACATTTATTGAAGACTCTCCATGTGCAAGTGATTTACCTACATTAATTTCTCACTTAATCTTCACCAAAACAGCAGGCAGGATATCCTCATCCCGTTCTGCACCTGGGGAAACGGAAGAGCTCCAGTGGAGGTGAGTCCAGTCAAGGGTGTCCATCAAGGAAAACCACACAGAAGCCTCCAGAGATTATTTTGACTGAAAACATATCACTGAATTTAGAATGAGCAATCTTTCTGATCATGTCAGTATTTGGTTTTGAAACTGTTAATTCCCATCGGGGAAGGACTGGGGTGGAAGCAGAGAAGAGTATATAGAATCACCAGGGGAGTGTTTCCCAGACACACTCAACCCCACTTCCCCTGGAAAGTAGGTCAGTCAAAAAGGAAGGGCAACACAATCTCCTCTCTCTGCAGGTAAAGGGCGAAGTCCAAAGACAGTATGTCTCCAATAAGAATGATGCTGCCTGCCCCGGTCCAGGTGACTGCTGGGCAGGTTCGAATGCAAGAGTGCTTCTACTCTGCCTGCCCCAATTTAGACTGCTGGGACATCTCCTCCCATGCTTCCCACTTCCATAATGATACCCTAGCTCTCCTAATCCAGCCACATCCCTATAAACTTAAACTACTCATCCTCCCATGGTGTTTACACATTTCAAATATTTGTAGTCCATTAAAAGGATATCGAGCACATGGAGAAATAGAGGTCCACATTTGGAAAACATAAATCTGAGGCATTGGGGATTACAGGCTCTCTTTTTAAAGTTTTTTTTAAAGATGAGAAAGGTTTCCTTTGATATTAAACAGAACTCTAAACCTAGCAAGCTGTGCATTCTTTTTAGGACAGCCCTCCCAAAGAGGTTTACCAGCCCTCCAGGAATCTTTTGGATTGAACGCCATGTCTGCTATTTCCCCCGTCACAACTTTGCCTTACATTAGATGGTCCTGCTCCTCCTTTCTCTCTGGTGCCAGGACAAGTTAGGGCATCTCCTCTCAGGCCAGAGGAAGTGTGTGCCTTCTCTGCACCCCCTGTGGTTTCTCCCCTTTGCCTCCACAAAGATTGCATGCACACATGCTTCAAAGCGTAAGCAAACCTTGACAGAGTACAGAACATCCAGGTGATCTATGGGGGGAAAGTTTCACCATCCCCTTATGCCTACCCAGGCCCAGGCACCCAATTGGGAACCCAGAAGTTGGGCATAAGTGGTTAAGAGACCATTTGCCTTCAGAGCTCCAGCAATTCGCTCTTCTGTCCCCTGATGGAGGCCCTCCTTCCAACTAACTCACTACAGTCTTCCCCCTGACTCCTTGCCAGTTACATTTTTCTTAGGAAAGGAACTGACTCGCTCATACAAAGGCTGTGACAAACCTGACTTGCCATGCCACCCTGGAGATATCCACCTTAACACGAGACAAGGACCCTGACCTGAAGGGAAGGTCTAGATGTGACACAGGGAGGAGGTTTTGTGGTGAACTAAGGGTGGGTGTGCTTGCTGACCCATGCAATCCGCCTCAGACAAAATGAGATGGTCTTTCCTTCTGTTCCACATAAGAATCACTCCCCTTCTAAAAAGGGGAGTAAAAAGTCTCACTTCTTCACTCTTCCAAATCCCCATTCCTTAAAATACCCATCTCCGCTCCTACTCTTAGGCTGCTGAAGACAGAATGGGGAAGATATATATATAACACGACCTTCAAAAGCTGTGCCATAAAGGTTGAAGTTTTAACCTCACCTGAACTCCCCCCCCCACAATTCTTTCTGCACAAGGGCTATTTTCAACCTGACCTCACTCACTTTTAATTGATAAGCTGCCCTCCTTTAGTTGATAGAGGAGCCATCAAGCCAGGATTCATGCTTCTTTTGTGCCTAAACACTGCCATCCCCACCATTGTCATCCTCACCACCAGAGCTACCATTTTGCTCCCAAATATCACCACAAACAGTGTGATATTCTCCCTCCCAACATACCTCTCCCAGCCCACGGGCCAACATCTGTCCATCCTCCTATGTGCTCTGACACCTAGTTCCAACAAGCATTTCCTCTTTATTCTAAATCTTTAATTGTGCCCATCTCTGGCTGCCTCTCTTCAACTTCACAATATTTATTCCAAAAGCACCTTGAAAAACAAGCAAACAAAACCACATTCACTGCCTTTGGGTAGACCTGACCCTCTGTCTCTTTTGCCTTCTCAATGCCTCCTAATTCATCTCTTTGCCTTCAGCCTTACCTCTCAATAACACAGACTCTACGTGACCATCACAGGGATCTCACGAAGACAGCAAATCCGATCGCGCCCAGACTCTGAGGAAAATCCTGCAATGCCGCCTGTATGAGTTTACTTTCTGCGCTGCCAAATTACCACAAACGTAATGGCGTACACCAGTAGAAATTTATTATCCTACGGTTCTGTAGGTTAGACGTCTGATAAGGGTCTCACTGGGCTAAGATCAAAGTGTCAGCAAGGTGGTAACCCTTTATGGAGGCTCTAGAGAAGAATCCATCCCCTTGCCTTTTCTGCCTCCTAGAAGTCATCTCCATTCATTGACTTGTAGGCCCTTCCTCTATCTTCAGCAAGAGCAGACTGAGTCCTTCTCTGCCCTATGCTGACTTCCTCTGCTGCTTCCATGTTCCACTTTTAAGGACCCTTATGATTGATTACCTGCCACCCACTTGGATGATCCAGATAACCTCCCCATCTTAAGATCAGCTGATTAGGAACTTTCATTCCATCTGCAGCATGTATGGCTCAGGTTCATGGGCATTTTTAGGTGGTCATTATTCTGCCTGCCAGATCACCTCGCCACCCTCAAAATGAAGTTCAAGCTCCTTCACTTGGCATTATTTAAACTCTAAGGTGGGATTTCCTGGGTTTGAATCTTGGCTCTGACTCTTGTTGGCCATTTGAAGTTTAAGTGAGTTAATTTCTATTTCTCATCTGTAAACAGGGAGTGACAATAATAATACCACCTTCCACATAGAGTTGTTGGGAGGATTAGTTGATATAACTATAGATAAATAATTTGAAACTATGATTATAGTAAGTGTTCAATGAATATAGCTATTCTTATTATTACTTGGTATTGCAATTAGGAACACATTTTGCTCTGAGCAAGACAACTGAAGCACAGGATTCTTTCTCTCACATACAGAGAAGTCCAGAAGTAGGTGGGTTTTAGCACTTGTTCGCAGCTCAGTGATATCCAAACCAGTCTCTGTGTTTCTCTTGGACTGTCCTCCATGGCTGCAAGGTAGCAGCCACCTCTCCCCCAGCCCTCATAGACACACTCCAGGCAGCGAAGGACCATGCTAAAGGACCATGCTTCCTCTTTGATCTGGAGGCAAACACTTCTCCTGAGCCTTCTCAGCAGCTCTCTGCTTAGGTCTCATTGGCCAGAACTGTGTCACATGGTAGTTTTTGCTGCAAGGGAGGCTGAAATATTCTTGATCCTAAATTTTTAAAATGTGCTCTTCTATGGCTCCTTCTGTACAAGATTTTTTAAATTTCATGTTTGCAGCTCCTGTATAGAGGTGGCAGAAGAAAAGCGGTCAAGAATGTCTGCTGGGTTAGCCATGGGTATACACCAGGAATGCACTGGATTGCCATACTCTGCTCTTTGTGATCTATTACTGTTTATCTCTCACCCTCATCTCCCTCCCATGCTCATTCAAACTAATCTTTATATAGAACTTTCTATGTGATAGTGTTTAAAGCATAGCCCCTGATTCCAAAAGGCATATAGTCTGAAGCATCAGACAGACAGGTAAAGAGGTAATTAAAATAAAATGCTATCAGTATTAGGATAGTGGGAAGCATTGGACTCTATGGGTAATCTTCTGGTTAGTATTGGAAGACTTAAGAATGTTTTCTCAGATGAAGTAACATTTAAACCAAGACATGAAGGCTATGAAATGAGCCACCAGGTAAGTGGAGAATAATGTATATGTATTATGAGAGAATGGAGATTCCAAACTAGGGAACATAGGAAGGTGGTTTCTGGAACCCCTCACATTTCATCCCTACCCAACTCTTTATAGTTTCCAAATGAGTCATCTCTTATTTAAAATACTCTTCTCCACCCTGAACGCTTGACAAGCTCCTAAACATCCTGAAAGGCCCAGTTCAAACTCTACCTTTTTGTGGTTGTTGCTCTGCCTCCCTGGTCCCATCCTCGGGGCTCTGGCCCTGCCGTGTAGAAGGCACTCGTCTCCCACTGGGAATTCCCTAAGGACAGACACTATGCTATTTTGTTCACAGCTATAGCCCCAACACTGCACAGAATGTTTGACACATAGAAGACTTTTATAACTATGCAATGGAAAAATGAATAAAACACCAACAATTTAAAGGATAATGTACTAAATAAACACACTTAACAAATACAGGCATTCAACAACCTGTGGTATGAAGGCAAAATGAGTACATGTCTCTAATTTTGGTTCACACACATTTTATGACTTGTTAAGGGAACGAATGAGAACAAAGACTTTTGGGCCAAAGGGCCAGGATTCACATTGGTCATTTCCCTCTTGTTAGCACGACTTCTGGCTTTACCCCGTCAGCTTTGGTTCACCATGAGGCCGATAGTATTGATATCAACCTCATAGCATTGTTTCCAAAAGTAAAAGCAATGATCCAGGTGAATTATGCAGCAATAAGTAAATATTATATGTTATTAATATGAAATCCAGGAGGTCCAATGCTCTTAAATGATGCAGAGTAAGTTCTCAGTCTCCACACGACAATGCCACACACCTGAAAACAGAGATCAGCATTTTCCTCCTTCCTCACCCCAGGAAGCTCACCTCCCTGGACTCAGGAAAGTAAGGTAGATTCATGCCAAAATCAGTCCTCCTCACCTCACACAAGTGAAGTCTGCTAATGAAAAGACATTATATTCATAGTTTAAAAAGTCAGGTCTCCTCTCCAAAACTATGTCTCGCTGTAATCATTAAGAACTTGGGGTATGGAACAAGTTCTCTCAGAACTCTGGATTTCATTGTAAACCACTTGAGCAAACGGGCTTATAAAAGTTATGTGGCTGCAGTTTTATGCTACTATTACTCTCTGGAATTAGTTTCCAACCATGTAGAAAAATGGGGGTGTGAACACAAATGAATTCATCCCTTCCTGTTTATTGCTCCGGCGGAACCTGGAGCTGGGCAGCCTGCTTCGACGGCTCCGTAAGTCGCATTTTGTGGTTTCGGCCTGTCACAGAGGTCACTCACTGATGACTCAGAGACGCTGGCCTGAAGGTAGTTATGTGATCTCCCGAGCTGGCAGCAAGCCTGCCCTCAGAACAAGGCAAATATATCCCTGCTCTTGATGGCTTCAAGCTCTGCAGTGAGGGGCTGACCTGACAGCTGCTTGTCCTGAGGGAGAAATAAAGGAAACTGGTGAAACACATGCTATTTCCATGAATTCCCACTCATCTGCTGTTAGAAAATTCAGCGGAGACCCTGACAATAAAGGTTAGACTTGTAGTGTCACAACAGAAAGGAAAGGAACTTGAACTTGCCTTCAGCATACCAAACAGCCCGCACTTCACAAGATCTGTAACTCGCTGAACCATCTAAGATGCACCACAGAAAAGCTATCAATGGCCATTTGTCTGAATTCATATTTATGGCATCTGTTTGACATGCGGTTTCCATTTAGATGGCAATCCAGATACCGCTTTACATAAAGTTCTGGCTTTTTGAGCTGTCCATATCAATTGTCTTTTACCAAATATCTAATTTTCAGATGTTTACAGATGCACTAGGAGAATATTTTTCAATCATTCAAAAGAATAGCATCCAAGAAAAAATCCAAACCAAATGCTAATGAAAATTCTTGTGTTTCGTGTAGAAAAATGCTCTAAAATAGAAAAGTCATTCTACCCAAATTTACTGCAAAAGAATAATTTGTCTGTCTTTGCAAAATAAGTTATCCCATTGCCCTTCCCTCCCCATTCCTAATTTAAGCAAAAGACCCATATCGAATGCATTAAATCAGAGTTTAATCATTTCTCTAGCTAGATGTAGATGTAGTTAGAAAAAAGAGCTGTGAAAAATTTCCGATGCAACGACACAAGCATCTCTGTGAGTCAACTGTTATTTCGGGGATTTATGATAATTCCTCATCCTGAGGAAAAATGAAGCTAATTGAAACAAACTCCATACTTTATATTAGTGCCATTTGAATACAGGGTGCACTGCCAGTTACAAAGTGACATGGAAAATGAGGCCGTTCTCAACAACACCACGGTTTCTCAGTTTTATGTATTTTTTAATTTCCTCTATGGAAAATCTGTTCTTCATAAAAGAACTGCTAGAGAAAAATGTGGAAAAAGTTGATTCATTCCATATTTACATTCTTTCTGGTACCTGGAAATGAACCAATTGCAAAAGTATGCCAAAAAAGAAGTTAGTTAAGTCATTTAGAAAACTCATCTTCCCCGAGGCAAAAGGACAAACTGCCCTGGGAAACTCTTGCTTTGATAATAAAAAACACCTTCCAGCCTAATGAGATCTGTCTTCCTAACCTTTTACCCAAGGCTTGCTGAGGCCAAACTTAAGAAATCGCTGGTTTTCTTTAACATACAACCTATCCTGCAAACTGTCCACCAATCTGGGAGAGACAGGACAATTCAAATCCCCAAATTCCTCATCTGATATTTGAACAGACGAGGGCACTTAACACAAATGTGTCCAACAGCAAAGAAACACTGAGTTTCACTACAAAGCCAGCGTAAGTCCTCCCAACCTGATCTGCTAATGCTATTTACCAGTTCACTTTGAAGAGCTGGGTAAAATAAAGGAAAGCAAGGTGTCACCCTCACGGAGTAGAGGGCAGCCCGATGCATACCGCACAGAGCTGCCAGATGCATTTCCCATTCGGCTTGTCATTAACAGCTTCGTTTCATTTCATCTGCGATAAAAACAATTTAGAAGCATGGAAATGACATTACAGTGAGGTTGCCCTGAAATGTCCCAGCAGTGAAAAAGCTATTACACAAATCGCATCTTTCTTTTTGAAAATCCATAGTTTTTCATGGGTCACAGATCAATGGAAGTCACGGCTTTTGACTTGCACAGGTGACAAATTTTCTCCTAGAACAAAGCAGCCCTTTATAACTTTCACATAGAGGCAAACTGACCCTTCACCTAAGCAAACGGGGAGAAATCTGGGCTCCAAGATGGTGGCCAATCCATGAGAATTTGAATGACTGCCTTTTAGGAAGGGGGGCTGCGAGGGTCAGAAATGGCGGCTTCACTTACCACTACTCGAGGGTACCATTCTGTGTCTTGCTCTAGCTAAGCCAGTTTCCTCACTCATGTTTTTCCTCATTCAGTTCTCTTCTCTACCTCCATCACAGCAGCAATAAAAAAGAAAGCGAACTGGATACAAATTCATAAAGCCTGGGTTTCTGAGCCCAACTTGTATCATTGGGTAAATCTCTTTTCTCTGACTTCAGTATTCTCATGGCTCGTCGATCATCTTAAAGACTAGATGGACCTGAAGTTCTTTGATTTCAAAGAATCCATGACTTTACTTCTTAATTCACTCATTAATACATATAAACTTACATCTGCATCTTATATGTGTCAGACGGAGAACAGCACTGATTTGTCCTTCAACTATCAGTTTTTATTTTAGTCACCTCATCTGAGGAATCTTAGCCCAGGGCTCTCATCCAAGCTCCTGACCAGAATACATCACCACGCACGAGACATTTCCATCACACGGCTGTCCCGCAGACTCTCCCACCTCAAGGCCCTGAAACCAAATTTACCATCTTCCCACCCACTCCAGCTCCTCCTCCTGTTTTTCCTGTCTCAGGAGAGAGGAGACCCCCATTTCCCTAGCCAGAAAACCAGGGGTTATCCTTGACTCTTTTCTTTCCCTCTCTTAACACTCAGGCACCAAGTATTGCTGATTCCTCTGCATGGATTTCTCTCATTTCCACTCTTCTCATTCCCGCCCCCTTCTCTCCTCTCATTCCCGCCCCCTTCTCTCCTGTCCTAGTTACTGGCACCTGATCCAGGCTTTAATCTGTCTTTCCACATCATAGCAACAGTCACAGATTGGATTGGACAGATTGGGAGTCTCCCCTCCCAATCTGTCCAATCCATTCACCACACTGCATTCAGAGCCGTCTTTCTAATCATTTTACTTGCAAAAGTCTTCCAATGACTCCCCACTTCTTGCAGGGCCAAGTTGAAAAGTCATACCAAGCAAGACCATTCAGGACCTGCTCTACCTTCAGCCTCACTCCCTCTCTCCACTAGCTCTTTGAAAAGCCAGAGTGTGCTTCTGCGCAAATTCACCCAACTTGTCACACTCTCTTACTCTGTGGGCACATGATGTTTTCCCCTTCCTGGAAAGTACTTTCTCCTGCCCTTTCACTCAACTTCTCTTGAGTGTAGTTCAAGACTCACTGTAGACACCATCTCCTCTGGGATCCCCTAGTACCCCTATTATGTGCTCCCTTAGAGGTATGTTAAGGTCCTATTACCTTGCTTCTCACCCTGTAAAATAATTGCCGCTTTACTCTTCATCTCCTACATCACACTGTAAGATCCCCGAAGATAGTGAATATGTTTTATTCTTTTTATATATCATTGGCATAGTGCCTGGCAGACAGAGATTGTTCAATAAATAAGTCTTATAATCCCAGAAAATTTCATCCTGAACTTTGTTTTTACTTGTGCTTTATTCATACTCTGAGTTTTCATGAAATTCCCTGGCTCCCTGTAATCTTCAAAAGGATGTAGAGAATTCATATACAATATAAATAATTAGAAGAAAATGCCAGAAACTAATTATGAAAATGCCACTTCTTTAAACAGAGGCAAAAAAGAATAGTGTTCCTATTATAATAATCATTCAAATGGAAATTTACAAAGTTCTTTCTTATGATACCGCATTAATTTTTAATGTATTATGTGAATAATATTATAATAATGGAAGTCATTTTTTTATAAAATTAACAAAGTCCCATGACATCACGCATTCTTTTTGAAAAAGAGGCAGGATATGAATAAATTTAAAAAGAATCCACTATCTTACCAAATTTGCTATGTTTAATTTTTTCAGTTCCCCTTCTCACTTTTATCCATTTGCAAACACAATTTTACATAATTGAAATCAGAAAACAGATACAAGTCTGTATCCTGTTCTTTTTATGCTCCCATATTGCTACTTATCCTTAATAATGATAATTTAAGGGCTGAATAATATCCCAGCACAACATATGGGTCCAGTGACAACCTACAGACTCACCTTCAGCCTTCTCTGCTCGTCGCTGATTGGACTCCTTGGGAGCCTCCAACTCCGGAAGTATGTGACTTTCAGTCCACTATTGTCCCATTAACTCCTCTTAAACCTGATCGTCCTCTTAGATTCCCAACTGCAGGGAGTAGCGAGCCATCACCTTCCAAATTCCCTTAGCCTCCCTCTCTTTCCCATTCCCTCACTGTGAACATCAAGGCCAACAATTTTTATCTACATTATCTTTTAAAATCTCTTTAATCACTTCCCCTTTTTCATCTTCTCTGTCGTTACCTTTGTTCCTCAAGTTTCACCTGAGTATTGACACAAGCTTGAGTATTAACTCTTTCTCACTGTCCTCCCTACCACGTCCACTTTCTACCAAATCACCATAACCATCTTTCTACGATGGCTGTTGACCTTATCACCATGGTGCATCCATCCATCCAGGGGCTCACTACCTCAGTGCATGGACTCTAGATACCAAACAAGCAAGGGGCTCAGCAACCTAGCCCTTTCCTATCACTCCAGTTTTGCTTCTTGAGTAACAGATTCCCACAGTCATACCAGGGAGGGGCCAGAGCCTGGGACAGTCAGAAGCTGATGGCACTCACTCGCAGACTGCCCCCAAAGGGAACTCAATGAAAGCGACTGTCTGAGGGAAAGTTTCAATCAAATTCCTGGAAAACGTCCATGCTGGTTGTTGTTCCCAAAGCTGCATTGTGTATTTCCCGCTAATTTTGCTAAACCTATTTGAGTTGCATAAGCTAAGCATGCTAAGCCAAGACACAACGCTACAACCTCATAAGCATTTTGATCCCTCTATTGTGGGAAGAGGAGAAATTTGAGCAGGAGCAAGCCACAATGCTGACATTCTGTAACTGATGAGCATGGACTGCAGATGGATTAGCAATCCTTGAACCAGAAAATCACCTTTGAGAGGATTTGCAGATGAGGAGAAGACTGCACTACATAGCAAAGGCATATCAAAGACCTACATTTATCACACTGTTGCAATAGCCAGCTTAAGAGAAAACAGTATATTAGACTCACAATCTCATTCTAGAGGTGAACTATTTACCTGAAGCAAGAACATCAATTGCCAGTAGATCACTGAGATACAACCAGCATTTTATCTCTCCCAGTATATTAAAAATAACCAATAAATTATTTCAAAAGAATTCAGTGATATTCTAGGCCCAAATCTATGCGGTTGCCTCTGAGAGCCTACCAGGAATTTATAATATATTTGGGGAGAGAGCAGCCACACAGGATGTGTTATGGAACAATTTGGCACTCACCTGTACCAGAGTAAATGCACAGGACTTGCCAGAGATGGTACATTAATTTCCTGTGGCTGGTGTAACAAATTACCATAAACTTGATGGCTTCAAACAACAAAAATTTATTCTCTCATGGTTCTGGAGGCCAGTAGTCCAAAGTCAAGATGTCAGTAGGCAGTACTCCCTGTGGAGGCTCTAGGGAGAATTCATTCTCTCCATATCTCAATCTGTGGCCACTTCACTCCAATCTCTCCCTCCATTGTCACACTACCTCCTTTTTTTTCTGTGTGCCTGAAATATCCCCCTCCCTTTTTCTTATAAGGACACTGGTGATAGCACTGGTCCCACTCAGATAATCCAGGATAAACTTCTCATCTCAAGATCCTTAACTGCATCTGTGAAGACCTTTTTCCAAATAAGATTACCATTCACAGCTCTGGCTGGTATGGCTCAGTGGATTGAGTGCCAGTCTGGGAACCAAAGGGTTGCCTGTTCCATTCCCATTCAGGGCATGTGCCTGGGTTGCAGGCCAGGTGCCCGATCGGGGGCGTGCGAGAGGCAACCACACATTGATGTTTATCTCCCTCTCTCCTTCCCTTCCCCTGTCTCTAAAAATAAATAAATGAAATCTTTTTTTTTTTTTTTTAAGATTCCCTGGTGCTGGAGATTAGGATAGAGACATATCTTTGGAGGACCATTTTTCAGCCGACCATAGAAGCAAAATTTCACCATAGAAAGGAGTTTGCTTCTTATTTCTGAGATGATGGGTCTGGAGCAGCACCTGTGAAGATGGCGCAGGCTTAACTGGCAGGCACAAGAAGTTGGACATTCAGTGTGGAGGGGCCCGCAGGTGCAAAGGCCATCACGTGTTTTCAGCAAATGAGGCATGAGGCCGTGCATGGGGCCCATGGGGAGTGATTATCACTGCTCATGAGTCCCTGACGGGGGGCATGTAGTAATGAGCTGGGTCAATCAGGTGGGGCAGTTAGGGTGGTGCTCGATTATGCAAGCGCTAGAAACACAGGTAAAGGAGCTCGGACTTGATGTAACAAACAGGCAACGGGGAGTTGTTGTGGATTTTTAAATAAAAAAGTACCATGATGGTTCATTTTCTAGGATCTTAAACAAATTATGACATCTTCCCAGCATGTGCTCTTCTATTTATCCATCTCATTAGCAAAATCTAAGCCACAATATTTGTTATTTTCCTAAGTTATCTTTTTTTTTTGCAAGCAGTGACAAGAATTCAGTATAATCCCCACAATGATGGGTTCTGCTACTGGACTTAGCCTTTTCCACTAGGGAAAAAAATATATAAATATCCATTACTTTGCTTGGGAAAAAAAAAGGCGATCTTCATGAGCAATTATTTATACATCTGGCTTATAATAAAATCATATCATGCAAATGAACTAGATTGACTCAAAGATGAAATTCTGATTATAACAATATGGGGCTTTGCAATATTCCATTAGGGAGACAGGAAATGCTAGTCAGCAACCCGACCAGGGAAAACTATTTTGGCCCATAAATTATGCAGTTTTGTGTTTATTCAATTAGGTTAATCCTAAATGAATCCTTCTGTGAAAACTCTAGGTAAACAGTGCAACACACAACAGGAAAGCCATGCTGAAGTGATGCCTGCGAGGAGGGTCGCCGACGGGACCTGCCATGGAGCGACTCCAGTCGCGCAGCCACTTGACTCCACAGACATCCCCAGCAGTGTGAGCTCAGGTTTAATAAAAACGCCGTCTGGCTCTGGGGCCGTGCAAATCCAGGTGAGGCCTCACAAGTCCTTAAAATTTGATTGTTTGGGGCTGCAGCAACACCAACATTTGATGGAGGTTTTATTAAATCTGTGAGAGCCTAAAGAAGACATATTTTAAAAGCTAATATGGAGTTCTGGGAGGGAGGCCCTGTGGGCACATAGTGAAAGCTCCATTATAGTATAGGGTCGGTGGGGGGGAGGCTGGATGGGCAACTGTCCCTTTTCCTGATTCTACATTGAGTGGAGCAGGCCAATATTGGAATATAGGTATCCGTCTGCATTTGCTATACCTCCATATCTACATCATAATAAATAATTAACTTAGCTGGGTTAAAAATAATATATGAGAGCTTTTATGTTACAGGAAGACTTTTTCCTCTCTGCAGCTGGCTTAGTGGCCGGTATCGTCCACTAGGCCTTGATGACCATCGTCTTGAAGCTCAGAGTTGATTTCTAACTACTAGAGAGGCTCCCTAATATAAACTGAGTCTATTCTTTCTTATCTAGTGATATAGTCAACACCAATTTAACTATTTGTTACATCGAAAAGCAAGTGGTGTCACATGTAGGAGAGAAAAGGAAGAGGTGGTCACGGAACAGCTGGAAAACATTACCTCTCCTAAGGAAACAACACTGGTGGTCAGTTAACATTGCAGAGTTTCGAGATAACAATTCACCCACCCCACCACCAAAATGTGGGTTATGTTAAAATTCAACAAAACTAAGGTTTTAATTTGATGCCTTTGGATACCCTCCCCCAAAATACACCCATTTTCAAAATGATACTCATTGTAGTAATTTAACTCCTCTAAGCCATCTGGAAGACATGATAATTTGGAAATCACCAATGGTAAACACAGCATCTTATTTTTCTTCCCGCTATTACCATTTAAGCAAGAAAGATTCTTACAGCCTCTTAGAGATGGCATATTTCCCTTGGGATACTTTTAAAAAAGAAAAGAAATAATAAATGCGTAATGGGTTCACGGGGAGGTAGATCCAATATCTCTGGGTGACTTATCAAAGCGCTCACCTGCTCCTAACTTTGGAAATAACAGTGGTCAATCTGAAGGGGCTGTGCCGAGGGTCACCGAGGAACCAAACCAAGAAAGTATTTCTGGGTTCCTTTGAATAGAATGTTATGCAATTGTGAACCTTTAACTAAGGTTCGTGGCTACCATAGAATAACCGCTTGGTGCCAGAAATTCTGTGTCTCAGGCCCACTATCAGCTCAATATTTTGCTACCACTAGATTCGTCCAATTTCTTATCGGATAGAATAAGTGAACAGTAACAAAACTGAATGTCAAGATTGTTTAAAATAAGGTATTTGTAGGCGTATAACTGTCAGATTTAAAAAAAAAAATCCAGCTCCAGCTTAAACTAAAATTTTGTTGTTCCCCTGCACAGCAACATAAAAGAAAATGTCCCATAGCAATTCAGACTCAAGTTCCTGGGCTCAAGTTGCCTGTCAAAATTTTTCCAAGCCTTTTCCCTTTCAGGGATTGCTTATTCACTTAACCAATTCCTAAGTATTTCAGAAGTTAAATCGCTCAAAAGTGAAATGATGAAGCTGGTGTTTAGGGACTAGGACACCACTATGGCCTTGGTCAAATATGGACACAGAAATTTTTTCAGACACAGGGAGACTGCCACAAATTTTAAGAGCTCCTTACCCTCACCCCTCATTACTTGCTCTGTTTCTTCCCTGTGTATCAGTGTGATTTTGTGTGTGTGTGTGTATCTGTGCATCTATGTGAGTATGTTGAGTAAGCTGAATGTCTCTCTAAGTTTTCCCATTGGGGATGGAAAAAGACGACAGATATGGTGAAGCCCAGTGAGGCAGTTCTTTGTTTAAAAACAAGTATATGGGTATTTACACTATGACTTAACCAAGCGGCCAAAATCTCCTCCTCCAGGTCCTGCATTTTACTCAAGTTCAGAAAGGCAGAACTGTCTTCACCTGGGAAGCAAACGGGCGCTCTGCCTCAGGACACCCTCTGGCCTTGGTGAACACAAACGCAGGTGGGGACCATTCAGAAGTGATCTCAGCGTTGCCCCTCTGTTCTCTGCAGCATTTTTAAAGCCTGTACAGGAACCAACCACAAAAAGCTTTCTTGCTCTTACAAATGTTCTTGTTACAAACTTATAAATGAGTAGAAAAAGTTTTCTACAGCCTTTCATTATTAACTCATCAAATATTAATTCTCCATCACTCTGTGCATTAAACAAGACTGAAACAAAGATATATAGAACATAGTGCCAGCCCACAAGTCAAACATCAATAAACAACCAAGAAGCCCGATGAATTGCCTCCTCCACTTTGTTAATAATGTTACCATTTATTCCTAGTAAACTTTTGGCAGAGAACTTGATGCTGTTCGGTCCCTGGAAAATAAGCCTTCCATGACCTACGTGGTTATGACCTCCATTACAAAGACAAATCTGCTTAGACAACCCTAGAAGGACAGCAATAAACTCAAGGAAGAGCTATAAATAACATCATTGTCCATTATTCTGATCAAGACTATTGATTCATTCAATCTGACCACAGCTGGTACAATATCTGTCTCTTTTTCCATACTCATCCACAGCCTTATGTTCAATCATTTTCTGCAATTCCAATTTAAAATTGGAATATAAATATTACTAGTCTACATTTTTTTAAAGTTCTTTGAAGGCACAGATGAGTTTTATTTTCTCTGTGTCTTCTCATGCTGAATGAAGTACCTTACACAGAGTAGTGTCAATGGTTTAACAAGTAGTTAAATTTAACAAGTAGTCAGATTGACTTGGATATAGTCAGAATTTTTCAAAATACTAAATTTTTCAAATTTTTAAACAATGACTGAAAATAAATTGTAAATCTTAGGAAGAAAGATCTGGTATACTAAGAGGTCTACCTATTTCTAGTTTAAAGGAAAAAAACTGTAGATTAAAAATTTAACATGATTTTTCAAAAATCAATCCATTTCTATAGGAATCTAATCTTTGTCTAACATAATCCTTTATAAACTTAGTTATTGATTCATAGAGATTCATTGACACATTTTTATTGAACAACTGCTATGTCCTGATCTTTCAGATGGCCGTATAGAGGGAGGAATGGGTTGTCTGACCTACCTGTCTCTGGGTGATCTTTGTGCTTTCTGCACTTGGGTGAAGGCTTTAAGGGGGGTCGAAGTGTCAGGTATAAGACAGGGATACATGTAGACTGCCTTGTCATTCCCTCACTGGCCTTATCCCCTTTGGTCACACTCAGTTCCTTTTTTTCCAGCTCTAGGTATATGCCCAGAGGTTATTGCGTGCCATGTTGGAAATGTCTACATCTGTAAAGACAGCTACAGAATCAGTTCATGAAATGTTCATCTTGTTTCAATAAAGTTGCTACCCAACCTGTTTGACATATCAGCTCTGGTTTCTTTCATCGTAGGCAGCCATGACATGGGAAACTCTCAGAAAGATTACTAGTGACATGATGGTTACCTCAAATTCTGATGACCTTCAGACTCCTTAGAAGAAAGCATGCTTTCCATTTATTTTGCCCACTTTTGTGCATCTTCCACTCTGCAAACTATCCAAACTATCACCATGAAATTTTTCACCTGGGTCCATCAGTACGTGGCTCCTCGATAGTCCTGGGCTCATGGGCCCTTACTTCCTCTTCCCTCATCTCTAGCTCCAGCCTAGGTCACTGCTGATATGGGCTGATGCATGAGCACAGGCCACAGTAAATTTATTAATTTCCAAGAGGACTCCTCCACTGATTCATAGTAGCTAATATAAACCTTCTATCCTCTCCTCAGAAGCTTTTAAAACAGGTTTGATAAGCTCATCATATAGGCAGCCTTCATGACTACAACCAGATCTTCCCTGGGCTAATAATTGTCTCCCACAGGTAATTTTTTGAGGCCACTGATCATTTGTATTCCTAATCTCTCTATTTGTTCCTGCAGCTAATAGCAGATCCCCAAATACCCTCTGTAATTTTCTAACAAGCAGAATTTCAATTCCCCATAAAGAATTCCTGCTTTAAAGTGTAATTAAAGATCATCTAAGAAAAACAGAGCCAATTTTGAACAGCCTACGAGCAATTTTTTTTTTTCTCTGCCAGGGACAAGGGTGTTTTGGGGGAATTAAAAATCACTTTGCAAAATTATAAATGGGTTTAATGCAACCATTTTCATCAACAGTCTTGTTATCAAGTAATAGATCTAAAATTAAGGTAATGGATTTTAAAAGAAGTAGATTGAATAAAAATCATCTATTCAACAGGCACATCAACCAAGCAATTACTAATTCTGTTTATAACTGCAGCCCTTTACTCTTTTTAAAAGGCCAATGAAAGCAAAACTTGGTTTGTGAGCTCCTATTAAATTAGCATTGATTTTGTTTTACTGCCAAGCTAAAGAAATATCAACATTAGGAGTTCTTTAACCCTATTTAAAGTATGCACACTTACATGGAATTTAGTCCATAGGTTGTTTATCTTGCTATTTACAATGAACTAAAAACAAAATCAATCCCAGCATAGAAGTATGATATATGGCTAGAGGAGAAAACACAGCCATTTAAGAAATTGTTGGAAAGCAGCACTACATTATTAACTGGCGTACACAATGGTTTGTACCGCTCGGAAATAAGCTCACTGAAATGCAATCCAATGTTAACTGTTAACAGTTGCCTGCATTTGATCCATTACAGAAAGGAAGGGCTCATGTAGAGCAAATAGTGATCTGCGCCCACGTCATTTTCTCAATAGTTCTTATGTTTGTAAATTTTTAGGTTTGTTTGGAGGCAAAATATTTCGGGTTGTTTTGGAGTCAAATAAAAAAGACAAAAAAGAATACATGTATTAAATTAAACGGTAAATAAACTACAGATTTCCTTGTTTTAAAAATAAAACAAAACTCTGTTCAAGTGGGAAATAAAAGCAGTCAAGCTTTAAACATAAAAATTCCAAAAAGCTATGACAAAATATGGCGCAGCGTTAACAGAGGTGTCCAAACCACTTACGTAAGTCAGCACTTGGGGCAGCCCCTATGGAAAATGGTGTGGAGGTTCCTTAAAAAATTAAAATAGAGCTACCATATGATCCAGCAATTCAGTGAACTTGCTGGATAAATGAGTATATCCAAAGGAAATAAAGTCATTGCCTTCAAGAAATAGCTGCACTCAACAGCTATTCTTGTAGCATTATTCACAACAGCCAAGAAATGAAGACAGCCTAAGTGTTCATTGGTAGATGAATGGATGAAGAAAATGTGCTGTGTGTGTGTGTGTGTGTGTGTGTGTGTGTGTGTGTGAAATGGAATATTACTCAGCCATAAAAAAGAAAAAAATCTTCCATTTGTGACAACATGGACAGACCTAGAGGGCATTATACTAAGTGAAAAAAGTCAGACAGAGAAAGACAATACTGTATGACCTCACTTTTATGTAGAGTCTAAACATGTCAAATTCAGAAACAGTAGATTGGGTACTGGGGGTTGGGGGTAGGGAAAAGGGGGGGCTTGTGGCCAAAGGGTACAAACTTTCAGCTCTAAGATGAGTAAGTTCTGAGAACCTAATGCGCAGTGTGATGACGACAGTTAACAATACTGTATTGTATTCTCGAAAGTTGCTATCAGAATAGATCTTAAATGTTCTCATCATAACAAAAATAAGAAACAATGGTCATTATAAAAGATGTTTTAACTAAACTTATTGTGGTAAACATTTCACAATATATACACTGTATCAAATCATCATCTTGTATACCTTAAACTTACACAATATTGTATGTCAATTATATTTCAATAAAGCTAGGGGTGGGAAGAGGAATTCTGCACAGGGAGCTAAGTCTGCAAAGATGTCTTGCACCGGGTTTGTTGCAAATATGATAGCAATGTGTTGAACTCTTCTACTTTACAAGAACCTAATCTTTTTCAGATTATGTGAGTCTAAAATTGATCGAAAGGACAGCTATTAGACTTATATCAAAAGGCCTTTCCAGAATAGAAATGTACTAGTCATTTTGAAATTTAATCATAACCTTTTAGATATCTCTAAGACCCTAGAAACAATTTCTTTTATAGTATATAGTATAACTTTAAATGAGTTCTCCATATTCTATTTTTCTCTTACCTACTGTTAGGATACCTTGAGCATCTCAGGAGTTTCTTTTATAAGTAAAAATAAGAGAATTGTAGACTGGAAACAAATTCTATGATCAAAATAACTCAGAGCACTCTCAGTCATTAAACGGCTTGTTCCTAGAGCCTGACTGGGAGTCCCAAGAATATCGGAGCATGAAGACTACTAAGCCGTCTACCAAGTTCTTGCTCAAATAATACAACTTCTTGCTCTAGTGATATAACAGAAAGGACAGGGGAGCTAAAAATTTATTGTACCTTTACCATGTGGCTAAGCATGTTTCCTGCATTAATGTGTTCAATCTTCCCAGTAGCCCTATTATGCACATTTCCATTTTATAGAAGAGTATACTTACACAGAGAGAACCAAGCTTAGGCCTGCTCCAGGCAGACAGAAAAGCTATATATTGTCTATCAGATAGCAAGATCAAGAGAGATTCAGAAACATTTGAAAATGTTTTCTCACCAGCTATAAAAATTCATTATTGCAATAAATGCTCTCAATTTTTTAAATTGCATGCTTCTCTCAGAAAAAGATCTCTGTGTGTGTACCCATGATACCTATATATTCATTTATTATAAATTATAAAATGTATAGTATATACTGCTGTAAATAGCTACTATCTCAAGATACAGTATCAGCTTAGGGCAAAGATCATGGGTCTAAAGTACTAGATGTAAATTCATATGACAAATAGCCTTCCTGATAATTTTTAATATATTGGACTGAACTTCTTGTCAGGGTATAATTAGCTCAACGCTGATTTTACTATGTGAAGTGGCTGAAGAAGAGTCCATCTGGCAGAAAGAGAAGGACCAGCTCAGCAGTTGTGTGGTGTTACTTGTTCTGTAGGGTTGGTTCTAGATTAAAACCAATTCCTTTACAGAAATCCTATTAAACCACCTATTTTGTGAGTTTTTTTTTAAACATTCATAAATACACTTGACATAAACAGCAGTAGAAATAAAGTCCAACATGGGAGTCAGGATCCCCAACACCCCTTGTTCCAGCCACTGCACATGGCCACCCCCCCTTCCTGTCCCCAGCCCCTGGGGGTCACGTGATCATCTGCTATGCGGGGGGGCCCCAGTGAGAGAAACAGGGCCAATCTGTATCTTACATAATTCATGGTTTGATTTAATTTCTAATGTAAGTTAATATAAGTGTTAATACTGTATAACCGTTCTGCACCCCAGTGACTTATCTGATGCCCAGTGCTGTCCCTTCCTTTGAGTACTACTGCTCTAGCAAAGAGGTTGGAAAGTCAGCACAGACACATAAATACTGCCTTTGATACAAGATCTTCTTGATTGATTTTAACTCATTCCTAAGATATATCTTCCAAAATTCTCAAGGCAGAATGCAGAGATAGAAACAATATTAGCAAAGGTTAGAAGCCCCAGCCCTGCCATTTGCTGACCACCAGTTAATTCACCCTTATGAGACAGAATACCCACCTTATCTTCCACTGTGAGGATTAGCTGAGCTACACTGACAAACTCAGGAGGTATCGAGTGAGCACAACAAACACTGACTGAATTACTACAGAATATTTAACCTGCAAAAAATTTTAGGGGACAGTCTCCCATAGAAAATTATCTTCCTGGGAATAAGGAAAGCTAGACACAATGAACATATAGTTAGTTACTCATATCTGAGGAGTTTTTTCTACAGGCAAAGCCTGATTACATCAATGTATCCGCCATTTGAAGTCTGAAATCTGTGTCACAACCCTCGATCTGGATTTATAAGAAACAGAGTCAAATAATAATGATTTGATATATTAAAAAATAAACAAAAGCAGCCCTGGCTGGTGTAGCTCAGTGGATTGAGCGCGGGCTGGGAACCAGAGGGTCCCGGTTCGATTCCCCGTCAGGGCACATGCCTGGGTTGCAGGCCAGGTCCCCAGTGAGGGCCATGTGAGAGGCAACTATACATTGCTGTTTCTCCCTCTCTTTTTCCCTCTCTTCTCCTCTATCTAAAAATAAATAAATAAATAAAATATTTTTAAAAAATAAACAAAAAATAAACAAAAACAAAAAACACATCCCATTTTTTGGGTGGAGAAGGGATTAGAATAAATCAGTGCTCCCCAGACCAGCAGCACCAGGGAGCTTGCTAAACATGCAAATTTATCAGCCCAACCCTAGACCTTCTGAATAATAAACCCCAAAGTTGGGTATCGTATGTCGATGAACCCTCCAAGTGATTCTGATGCATGCTGAAGTGTGAGAACTACTAATATAGGTTGTACCTGTCTTCTAAAACAAAGAGGTGAGTAAGATTTACCATTTCAACTAATAGGTATGTTAACTCTGTCTATATAACTTTCTTATAATGAAGTCAGTTCTCCTCCTTGTGGACATTACAATGTTAGAACAACGACAGGGGTGGCCATACTTGTAAAATTTGGTTTGGTGTAGAAAAACTGCACGAAGTTAGATACAAACTATAGGTACAATACTATACTGTAGACTTGAAAGTTGGTATCAGAGATCTTCAATGTCTTCACCGTTAACAACAGTAACTAAAAATGGGTAATTATAAAGGATGTCTTAACTAATTTTATTGTGGTAAACCTTTAAGGATTGTTGTAAATTGTTGCTGTTCATAAGACTTTTTTTCTTTTTTTAAAAGATTTTATTTACTTATTTTTAGAGAGAGGGGAAGGGAAGAATAAAGAGAGGGAGAGAAATATCAATGTGTGGTTGCCTCTCACACGCCCTTTACTGGGGACCTGGCCTGCAACCCAGGCATGTGCTCTGACTGGGAATCGAACCAGTGACCCTTTGGTTCCCAGACTGTGCTCACTCCACTGAGCTACACCAGCCAGTGTTCATGAGACTTTTTTAAAAAATTGTATTCATGGGTCATAATTTCCAGTAAAGTTTAGTACAATAATAAATAAGGTTTAATATCTGTTCACGGTTCCATTTTCTCGGTAATACATATTTGACTATCTCATAAATGGTTTTGAATAAGGAAACCAAAAAAACTCTTCTATTTAATTTTCTCAATATTGCAGTTGATACTATTAGTGAAGAAAATGTTTGTCCTTATCTTTTTTTACCTTTCTCAGTTATTTTAACTCACTGCATGCCACTGTTTTGGTTTGTTCGTTTTTTAATTTGGCTAATTTAGTTAGTTCAGATAGCTGTTCATTTGCTATTTTTTACACTCTACTCAAACTATAACAATGTTTACAGTGCCATAGACCAATTCTGATCTTTAAAAAAAGCCATTTGAAAAAATAGTGAAAGCCAACAAAATCATAATTGTCCCTTTTTTTGGAAAGACTTGTGCAATTTTCAATAATAAAAATAAACTTCTAGCTAGAAATTCTAGATAATATTTTATTTACTCTTTAAATGCAAGTATATACATTTAAAGTTACCACCAAAACTCCAAAACGCATAGAACTGGGTCTCCTATATAATAATTTTCCCTTAGTGCACGTGACCCTCCCTTTGAATCAACTATTTATTAATGAGCTGTTCTCTCATTTATATAGGATTTGGGGCCTGCTGGCAGAGACTTTTGCCCACTCACATGATATTACTTATAAGACAGAACGTGGTTAATTTCAAGGCTTAGATGGCCTTTCAGTATTAGGACTGACAGATGAAATGTTGTAATACATTTGCAAAATTTGATGAAAGAAGAAAAGAACATTCTCAGATAATAACATATGGCCCAAGTCCAAACAGCCAGCTGTGAACTTGATTCTTTAAAAATGATTTACATGGTCCAATTGCACTGTCTCTACAATTTTCTCTTTACACATCAGTCTGGATCTACATTATATATAAGATTTATTTGGTGCTTTTTGTTCATTTTGATTTATTATTACACTATTTGGGCTCAACTTTCTCTGAATGTCTTCTATGAAAAATGATGTAACATCTATTGAATTTATTATACTTAATGATAAACCTTTCAGTAAATTCACCAATGTAAAAAATGATCAAAATAACATACATTTAATTTAATACAATGCATGATTTTCCGTTAAGAGATTTTACATGCACAAAAATCCCCAAGATTTTGGCCTTTATCTAGGGCAACTTGCTTTCAGCAGGAGACTAGTTTGAATCAATTCTTTCCCCTTTTAGTTTATATTAGACTCAAAATTTTTATGTGAACCTCATGGTTATTTGTGGGACACAACAAAGAAAGATAAAATCTAGCCATTATTTCTAGCCAAAAGGTTTAGCTATTGTTTCTTATTCGACTCTTCCTCTTTCAAGTGTTTTATTTCTCCTATCAAAAAAAGAGTTCATAAAATCTAACTCTAAGCCAGTTCTTTGTGGCCAGACATGTACTCTTAAATGAAACGGAACGCCTTCAGCGACTTCAGTGCTTCGCAGATCCCCAGCCATGTTGCCAGACAAGCAATCCTCAGTTGGGGATGGGTTAAAGGGGTTAACATTTCTTTTCAAATTAATCAGGTCTCACTTTGAACTCACTCAGTTCTCTCCCCCGCAATTTAGTACTTCCATTTTCTACTAGTGACCTGAAAACATTTGATTTCATAGATGCCGATGTGGACAAAAAGCCCACAACACCAAAGAACTGGATTTCATTGCAACGGCAACTTGTTCGTCTTGTTCCAGCTAGTTGGTAGGTTCCCGTTTCCGTGTCTAACATGCCAAATTTTACTCTCACACAATTTAGGCATCTTATTAATGTTGCCATGGAATGCTTAAGTTCATTTTCTTGACCTATGACTGAATTTAATTTTTTTTATTTCTCCTATAATTTATTTTGAAACCAAAGAACCCAACATTTTCATAAATCTTTTAAGGGTTTGGAAATATACTACCATAAAATTACCTAGTTATCTATTATACAGTCCAACCCACAAAGCAAAATAATTTATAGCATTGAAAACAAATGAATCTGAAGATGCTTAATTCAGTTACAGAGGCATACTAATTTGGGGGCGTTATTTAAAGCTCTTACCAAATAAGTGATACCATTTCTATCTGACGGAAAATGTTATTGTTGTCCAGAAAAAGACAAATTGTGTTTTGAAAGAAAAGTGACCATTCCCTGTTTTTGTAAGAGAAAACAACATCACTTTAAATTCAACACTGTCCCCAGCATAGCACCTTCACTTTGACCTTGACCAGAGAAAGTTAGAACAACTGAGAAATAAATGCTCATTGGAGAGTGAGGAAGTGGGGGTGGAAGGGAGGTGGACGAGAAGGGAGCTAAAAATCAGTCACTGGATAAAACACGAAGTTCATACAAATGAATCACTAATCCAAAGAAGCTGAGCTCAGGGTGGAGGATATTTCACATCAAATCATCACATCTCAGTGCTGAGTTTTGGTTCAGGTTCCTTTTTCCTTCTGTTTTCCTTTGAAAGCTGAGACTACTCATTTTTACAGTGAGAAGTTAGGGCAATGTTAAATTGCCAATTTGTTTTAACTTGGAAAATATCAATGATTTATAAGTTGTTACCCACCCTACTGGCTTTGTTTTTGTTGTGTGCATGTATGGACACTTTCATATTCCTGTACCTTATGCATTAGAGAAAAGTCTATTTCTCATATTTCCAATATTATTGTTACAATGTAACAGAAATTCTATAAACAATGACAGGGTTTCAAATGCCACTCGCTGTGCTGGCAGCCAGCCCACTGTAATCTCCCACCGTGAAAACTGCACTTGGTCACTAATACACTAAAACATCGTTAATGACGTGGAAGGACGACAAGATAAGACCGGCCTCAGCATGAACGGCTCCACAAAAGCAAAGTGGCAAAAGTAATTATAGAATCACGTGGACCGCTGACCTTGAATTGTCGTGGACATCCCATTCCATGTCCACCTAAAACAACTCCCAGATAACCTCATGTTCAGCAGAAGCGGAGGCTGTATCACAGATGTACTTCAACTGACACATGCTTCTGTTTCCAGAACTAATTGCTCTATAGGAAAACATCTTCACTTTCTTTATTACCAAGATGAATTAAATGGTTTTCCACATTCAGATTGTATCCTGACTATACCACAAACCCTGTGAGAAGAGGAGTAAATGATTTTTCAATGTTTTAATAACCTTGTATTGACTTTTATTAAATACCATTTGGCATCACCAACTTCCCATGCATTCCCATAAAACTTCACAAGAAGTTTCCAATCCTACATGATATATAATTAGCATAATTATAAAAAAGGGGACTGCATTTAAACATGTCAAATGTTTAATCTGATATAATCCAGAAAAATAAAATCAACAAACTGAGTAAAGATGCTGATAAAAGTTGTATATAAATATTTGAAATAACTCAGTGTTGTTTTTAAAATATATTTCGATGCAAATAAAAACCTGTGACCAAATTCATAAAATTAGTCCATAACTCTCTTAGACTTAACACAGAAAATTGAAAATTTCCTCTTTAACAAAGCAAGGAGAGAATTGCTTCACGGGGGCAGCCCCGTTGCTCTGTCACAGGGCTGAGCTGCACCCTCCCGCCCGTGGCCTGTCACTTTGATCCAGATGGATATTTTTCCCCACAGCCTGTTAATAGACACTGTCAAGGTGATGATAAACACCAGAATCTAGGCACATACATCAATACACTCTGTGACAGGAGGGGAAAAAATGAAATAACCACAAATTCTAAATAGACTTACTGCTGTGATAATCTCTACGACAAATGCAACACGTCAAGGTATTTCTAAACATTAACTGTTTGTTTGACTTCTGGGTCTAAAATAGCATCATCCTAATCTTATCAATTTGTGGTTGAGGAAAAAAAAAACCCCATACACTCAGGGACGTGTTTGCTCTTGTAGCCCATGCAATTCCAATTACTGGTTCGTTAGGGAAATACACTAAATATTGGTTTTTTGATAAGCTGAAATTAATAGGTAGTGACAAATGAGACATAGTGTAGTCAGGGTAAGGAATTTATAGAAGAAAGAAAAATGTTGCTGGGGCACAGGAAAACAGGAAGGCAGGTTCCCAAGATCCTAGAAAATCTTGGTATAGGAAAACTGGAGTGTGTAGAGCATGTTTATTACATATTAAAGAATTTACACAGAGGTCTACTTTCAGCTTTTGCTAGGAAGGAAGTGTTATTCTAATTTCCCATTTTGCCTCAAATACCAATAACAACATAGCCAAATTTGGAACCCACAGCTGCATATTGACAAGCCCTTAAATACATTTGTTTTATTTTTTTAATTTACCTTACCTTGGCTTTATTTTATTTTTTATATTACATCTATTTATCTTACCTTATCTTATGCACTTTGATAAACTGCTTCAGATTCTTTTTGGAAAACAGTGAGAATAAATACCCTATCTTATTGAATCTAAGTGCCCCCTTTATTATAAGATGCACCGTTGGTGTGTGCTATGAAGGGGGGTGAGCAAAAACCCAACACGGAACCCACTGTCAATTGAACTGTGACACATCATCGATTATAAGATGCATCTCGTTTCAGAGATGATAAATGTGAAACAAACAGTCTGTTTTTGAATCAGTGAAATACAGTTACATCAATCTCATTGGTATATTTATAAGCATTTATTGACCATTCAATTCTGTGCTAGGCATTAGAGGGCAAGGCCAAGAACTCAAGTTGTGGTGATAAGCAAGACATTAGCCATCATCTTATCTTGTCCTACCCTCTTGTTTTACAGATGAAAACCATACAGAGAAGACATAGTCTTCATCGTCGAGAAGTTTATCATCTCACTGCAACTTCTGTGACCAAATGGCAATGTAATGCACACCGACGGCCCGTCCAGTGCTCAGAGAATGGGATATATTAACCCAAATGTGTATATTAACATGAAAACTAAACTTAAACTAATAAAGCTTTTTGTTTTCTATGAAAAAAGATGCACCAATGCCAATTCTTTCATCCTTTGTTTCGGCATAAGATAAACCATTTTTATTTCTGGCACCTCAGTTATTACTAAAGCATTCCTACTGTGTTTAAACTCGGTTGTTTTAGTGAGACATTTAAACAGAACAAGGAAAAAACCATCTCACTAGAAGGATTCCATCCCAGAGAGAGAATCTGGCTCCTTGGGTGTTTCCTATCTAGACTAAGATAAGTTTTACACGGATTTTGTGAAAGTCTGGAACAAGGGAAGAATAAAATTTCTGTTGAGCTTACAGTGTTGTAAAATGGATACAGAAAGTGAGTCACATGAGTCAGAAATTCTGATTTTGTTAAATAGTGGATATAAACAGATTTTCAGTTTTTATTTTTCCATTTTTTATCACATAAAAATTAAGATACATTACCTTTGTCCCTCCAAAATTTCTAGTTGAATGGCAAATCTTATAAACATATCTTCAATGTGCCAGTTACAGTAGAGACAAACCAGTATTATAAATATATGCACAATATAAATATAAGTATACACACACACACACACATGACTCCATTGTGAAATAAAACCTGCTTATAAGACAACTGACAATAGAAACAGTCAGAAGTTAACAGTGACTTTGCCTGAACACACAACATTTAAACATTAATGATGGTAGAAAGCTAATTAGTAAAATTTAATTGGATGTATGCAAAATGGTATAATGAGAAGAGTTAAAACATATTTAATTTTTAATCCAGACTCCAACTCTGAAGTGTAAAACTAACTAAAGCCAATCATTGTAAAAGGTAGGCTGACATGTTTTAAAGACAACCCTATTAGCACATAGAATGAATTAATGTCTAAAATTAAACATAGTAATACATTCTCTGGTGTCTTAAACACACACACACATGCACACATATAAAATGCAATTATCTAAACTTCTGAAAGATACAAAAATTTGAACTGGAAGGGCAGATAAATATATATGGAAAAGAAGTCCATGGAATACAGTTTGAAAAATACATCGAATTTTATTATATGCAGATAAGCATCCATAGCCAGCCATTCCACATGCCAGAGAAACCTAGAAAGCAGCAAAAGTAAAAAGAGACAAGTCCAAGATAGTGCCCAATTTCACTGAATCTGTTAGCAGGGCAATATGATATGGGAGTCAAAAAGGTCAGTGCTATTTCAGGGAATATACGTTACAGAGAAGTCGATAGCCCCTCTCTGTACACATGATACTGAAATCACACCCGAAGCTAGAGCGACGGAAAAGGTTTTGTTTACAGTGGATCACAATCCTGGCCGCACAGTAAGATCACATAGGAAACTTCAAAATACTGATACCTGGGCTTCCACACCAGGATCTCCAGTTTAACTGATCTGGCGAAGGGCCTGGGCAGGACGAATTTTCCAAGCTGCTCCAGGAGATTCTAAGGAGCATCCAGCGTCAAGGGCCCTGGTTTGGATAGTCCTCAGAGCACTTTTTTTCTTGTTCTAAACTGGTTCTGGCTTGTGCTGATTGGTAGGTGTGTACCATTTCCTTGGAAGTGAGTGTAACTTTCTGTCCTTGCCTAATGTTCTTCAAAGTAGACATATGATGTTGGCACCACAACGCGAGGAAGAGACAATGTCAAATTCGTAAGTCACAGGTATGTTAGCTTAAGCACCACGATTAAGTTTGCAATGTTTTCCAATGTCTTGTCTGCATGATGGACAATTATGCTAAGTACTGAGCCTTGAAAAAGCCTGGCTTTGTGGCTCCTCAGCAGGAAACTTAAAATATGACGTAATCAAGTATGAGTTGCATTTGTCAGGATTCTTAGTAGAACAGAAACAACTCTAATTTAGGCAGAAAAGAATTCTTAAAAGGATACTCTCTAAGCCAAGAATCAAACTTGAGGCTACAAACCATGAGCTGTGCCCCAAACCATATTTATCTCTGTCCTGTGAGGACCCCACTGCTCTTGGGGTTCTGGCCATGCCACGTGTGCTGCTGGCATCCCCAGCGCAGACTGCAAGACCCTGTAGCCAGACCCCCGCCCCCACCACCATGATCTGCAGCAGCACAGAGTCTTACCAGTCCCTGCTTCTATGTCACTGCCTGCCGACCCTACAGCAGGGAAACCATGCCCACCCTGGGCTCTCAGAGAGGCGGGCCCAGCCCTCGTCTGGCATGTTGCACTCCCACAGTGGAGCATGTTCTCTGTTTACCATTAAGACTCATAAGATGGGAAATTCCTCAAACAGAAAGGGAGTTCGTTCACTGAGAGAGAAGTCAAAAAAGAATTATAAATGGCTTCTATTTCAATCTTTCACTTTTCCTGGAATTAAGCCAAGCTATAGGAAATTATTTGGTCTGCACTTTACTTCTGTGTCTGTAGTTTACTGCATCTAAGACTAGACCTAACTTCAAGTTCATTTTCACGTGTCTTGGATTCATCAGTCTCTCTGACACACAAATATTTTATTAAGCACTAAAGTAAAGCTGCTCAGTTCATACCTGGCATACTGAGTTCTGCTGGTTCCCCATATTGTACCGTGGTTATGTTTCTATAGCTAAAACTTGCCAAGTTTGGGCAGATATTACATATTGCAAAATATTGATGTACCCATAATTTCATGTGGAATATAAAACAATCATGTCCATTCCAGGACTCCAGACATTACCCTAAATTGCCCATTTTACATCATAAGTAGATCTCATTTTTAGAGGGCATGTACACCAGGTATATGCCAGGCACCGTGAGGTGGCCCAGGGACCCTAACTTGACCAGGAAAGAAAAGTTCATGCTGGCTCAAAGACACCTCTAAAATTTCTTCTCCCTGCCTGTGAGGCTTTGATTGTTTCTGAAACATTTCCTAATCTTGTAAATTATAGCTCCTCCTGCCATTTGTTGGCAGGCACTTTGAAAGGAGTAGTTAATATACACACATTTTCAGAAGCAGCTGAATAGTATGATTTCAAACCTAGTCAGTGTTAAACAGTCTAGCCTTGTCCTGTCCGGTGAATCGAGAATCTTCTCTTTTGGAATATATTAAGTTATTATCTCAAATACAAAATCAAATGAATCTTCAACCAAAGCTTTTTCAATGTTTTTTCTTTCCGTGGGAAACTTTCTTTTCCCATGAGAAGGGAAAAACGTCATCTTTACCTAAGAGCAAGCCGCCAGTTCAAATCAGAAAATTATGAAGTAGTCGATCCCAATATACAGTTAACAGAAAACTCTGGAGGAGGAACCCCGGTGGTGCCACGACCTATCTTCCTAAAGCAAAACTCTACGATTCCCTTTGGGAAAATGAAACAAAAGTCTGGTTAGTTTTGAAACACAAAGAGTATTTCCAAATACAAAGGGTTCCATCTTTAAACAAATAGTAATCACAAACAAGGCTTTTATGAGTCACCAGATCCTACTTATTCTGTGCATTTTGCTGTGGAAAGGGTACATAGCTCCAACAGAATTCTAAAGAGATACATCTCAAAAAATCAAAGTTAAGAAACTGTGCTCTAAAGAATAAAATAAAGAGACCCTTCCCTGTTCCAATGGTGAATGCTTCAACCATCACCCCCCACCACAACCATCTAAATGAAACAATGAAAAGTCAATTTTCCAAATTCAAAATTTCTCTGTAGTCCGAGTTTCTGTATCTCTTAGATATGAGGACCCAAACTGCCAACAACCTTATCTCATAGGAATTATTGAGTAAAGGACTGAATGACTCTTCCCTCCCTTCAGGAATAGTGCATTTGGAGTAGGGACTCCCTGCGGTGCATATAAACCCGGCCACCCTAGGTGAGACCCCACCTGGTGGCAGGCGAAAGGACTGTTCCAGGAGCAGAGCTGTCCCTCTGCAGGAGGAGACATCAGTATACAGAAAGGGAGAAAGAGTAACCATGAGTGTGGCGTTCAAGCCATCAAATGGTATTTTTAAAATTATATATTTTACAAGTCTAAGTGGCACAGTAAAATCATCTGATGCTTTCCATTGTGGTTCCACAAAGTTCATAGGAGAAAGTTGTCATGAGATCAGGCTCAGTGGTTCTTTTTTAAATACTAAAAATATCACTTTATAATCCAGATAACCCAGTCTCTTGTCAGTTTGTGATTAGAAAATAAGTCATGACTGAGTTCATCATTAGCCTGTTTTTCAGAAATTAGTCTTTCTCTATTGTGTTTAGGAGTCTTCCACAGTCCTAGTGTACTCCTGATGCCATTGCACCCGCAGTTCCCCAAAGGGTAGTCCCTGGAACGTTAGACCCAGAAGATGCTCCTTCGAGAGAGACTCAAAGTCTGTGAAGCATGGCACCCAGCTTCGTCCTTGGTCAGGGGCCGTGCAGTTCAGTCAGTATCAGTGCAGAGAGGTCCCGTTTTACTCTCTGATTCAAAGTTACTAACCCCTGGCCCAGGAAGTGAAGAGTTTGTGTTTGATGGATATGTTTACCTTCAGTTATAATATTGTGTAACTTTTACAACTTCATACTTGTGAAGCGGGTAGGTAGGGCAAGTACCAGCTGCTTCGTGATGGAGATGGGAAAACTGAGGCATGAAAAGGTTAAATGATTTGTTCAATGTCACCCAGGGTATATGTGACAAAGTCCAATGCTCCTTGTATTACCCCCCTGCTTTGGGGCACCCAACAAGCCACCAAAGGCTGGGACTGTTGCATACCACATGCCGTCTAAACACAGGAACACACCTGGATCTTCAGAGAGCCACTGTAGGAAAGATTTTTTAGGTCACAGGGTTATCCCCAAATTTCTGATCTTATTGTCTTCCCTAGCAGGTCCAGGAAACTCTTATTGTCTTCTTTCACCAACTCACACCCAAAGTGTGTGTCAGCCTTTATCAGTTCACACCAATTCGTGGTGACAAATCTGAAAATTTCAAGAAATGGTGAACTCTAATAAATTTGGGACATATAGTATACGCAAACCTCATATTCAAGGTTTGAAAGATTTTTTAAACCTTTACAGATGTAAAATTACTCAATAATTTATGGAACATGAAATATATCAATTATAATTTGACTCGCTTACATAATCATTATAGTTCAAATAAACCATTCAATGGATTAATTTACATTTCAATGTATTATATTTTTATATAAATATAATGTTATATTTCCTCACTTTAAACAGTTTAGCTGGTTTTAATATTATTGAATTTTTGAGAAGCGGACAAGCTCTTGGAAATAAATGAAATACTGTATGCCATTGAAACTGAAGGTTATGGTATCTTCGGGGCAGAGTCCTCCAGTGTAGGACAGAAGAAACACCACAGTTCTCACCGAAAGTGCTCAGCAAAAAGAAAAACTTGTTCAATGATAAAGTTGTTGCCGCATTCAAGTATCAGCCCCTGTTTTCCAGAAACTTTCACAGTATTTTCTTCCTTTGAGAAGTTGTCTTTGCATCTTTTTGTGGACTTCTGAAAATTCATTTTGCTCTGAATGAGACGTTTCTTTTTGTCATTTACAAAACAGCTCACTTTTTCTACCAGAGGTGGCCTTGTGTAGTAGATATGCCTGAACCAGCCTCAGGAAAGAGCCCTCCCTACCCCTGCTCTAGGCAAACTCCCTGACCTCGGTGCCTGCCCAGCAGGTCATCTAGGAGTCAAAACAACGCTGGCCACGCCCCTCCACCTCTTCACCCTCCCCCTCACCAGGCTCCAGCCGTGCCTTCTCCTGGAGCTATTCAGAAGCATCATTGCTTGGGCTCTTTTTATCTCCTCTTGCCTAATCCTCACCCCACAGTTGCCTCTTGGTTTTTTTGTTTTGTTTTTTGCACAGGTGGTCTTAAAAGGAAAATTGATCAGCCAACTATGTGTTTAAAAATAATCCAAGTTTGTTTAAGGTCGGTTCTGTGACATTTTATTCATTCATTCAACAAACTGTTATTAAGAACCTGTTTGGCTGGTTTGTGCTGGATGCTAAAAAAAACCCAGAAAGTGTTAAAGCATGACCCTGGCCTAGAAGAGCTGGGTTTAGCAGAAAAGACATTGTGTCCAAAATAGATTATGACACCACAGAGTGTACCCAGCACCAAGAACTGAAGAAATGCAGAGAAGGAAACCACTGACCGTACTAAGAGAGTTAAGGAAAGGAGGGGACCTTCCAGCTGGGTCCTGGAAGGAGGACAGGAGTTTATTAGTCGGAAAATCCAAGTGCAGCTATATTGGAGGCAGTGGCGTATTTTAATTGGATTGAGATGGCTGTTTTAACATACGTACCAATAAAGTTTTGAAAGTACAGATGCTGTCAATCTCAAATCTCTGTGAGAGAGATTTACACTTTCTGACCCAAAGGAGGGACATCAATCAGCTTTTGGCATTCCCTCCACCTTACTTGCTGTCCTGTCAGGAACCTCTCCACACCTTCGCCAACAGTGATTTAAATAGGTTATCCTTTCTCCCAGGTTCTCAGGCCTACCTGTTAACATCCCTTCCTTCACACCTGATAAATGAACCAGCAATTCATTTTTGTGGAAATACAGCTGTAAAGGTTCATAAATAATAAATTAAAACTTGCAGTTGCCATCTAGGTTAAAATAACCCTTGCACTGACTATTGGCAGAGCATTTAGTCATAGCTTGTGATGGAATTTTCCAGGTAAAGGTGGACAGCACAATGTCAAAAATCTGCGTGTCTGGCATTCTATGGGCACAATAGCTAATTCTAGTTCGGAGGGATTCAGCCATGATTCCAGGTTTTCTTCATGTCAAAGACAAAAATTAAAAATAGACAAAACCTCTGCTTATCCTCCAATCTCCTTTATTTCCCCACCAAACTTTGGATGCAAATAACCGCTCCACCTCTATTTGATCACCACCCATTCTTTTCCTCACCCCTTCCTGCCCTGCGCAATAAGATCTCCATTAAGCCAGTTTAATCCTGTTCTATTGATTCGGCCTCTTGAAGATCTCTAATGACCCCTAATCTTAAATCAAATATCCCTATCAATGCTTAATATTTATACCACACTGTGTATTACTTCTGTCTACTGTGCTCCTTCCCAAAGCCACCGTCTCTCTCAGTTCTGGGTGCAGTCACTTATCAAACATCTATTGATGACCCCTAGTCTATGTTAGGCCCTGGGTTTGGCACTGTCCCTGCGTCCAAGAAATGTGTAATCCAACAGGGAAGTCAGAAAAGAATCCAGTAGTGAACAAACGGGCATGGCAGGTTACTAGAAGATACACTGGGTGTTCGAGGCACACGGTACCATAGGGTCCTTTCACCCAAGACACCAAGCCAACGAAAATATCCAGGAGAATGTGAGCTGGATCCAGAAGTTCAAGCGAGGTTCAAAAGGTCAAGACTGATGAGGAAGGAAAAGCAGGCAGGGCACTCCTGGGAAGAGGAACACCTATGCTTCTTCTGCCCTGTTTCCCTACCTGCCATTCTGTCTACTTCTCTTGTTTTGGTTCTGGGTATAACAGATGCTCAGTCCTCATTCCTCAGTACTTTCTGTACCTGCTTCCACTCATTCACAGAGCCTCCTTCATAGTTCAGCTACCTGCAGAATATGATGCTAGTCAAGCCAGAGCCACGTGCCCCGGACCCTCACCCCCCGCAGCACAGCCCCACCTGCAGAGCAGCCATCTCCAGGCTGCCAGTGACTTCAGACCTGGCCCATTGTCCACCCAGGGACAGCGGTCCCTTCACTCCCCAGAACTTCCAGCAATAGAGCCATTCTCCTCCCAGGAATCAGAATTCAAAACTTTGGGAATTATCTTTTTCTTTTCTCCTTCCTCCCGACTCAGTTCTCCACGTATCCATGAATGGATGAATGAAACTACTTTTCTAAAACCTCTAATGAGCTCTCTTTCATCCTCAAAATAAAGTCAATTCTTAATCTAGATTTAAGAGTCTGCACAATCTGGTGCCTTATCCAAACCCAGTTACCTATACTACACACTCTCCTCACATTTGTATAATACTTGATGTTCTTAAAAGTGTCTTCCCAAAGCATTTTTGCAAACATTACTTCTTTTGATCTACCACAATACCCTGAAGAGAGAGGCAGGAAAGGCATTATTACTCCTCTTCTTTTGGAAGGCAACACCAAGACTTTGAGAAGAGGATTCAAACAGGTCTTCTGATTCTTAACCCAGCGCTCCTTCCCTTTGGGCCACCTCATATTTCATGTTTTGATTGCTTACATAGGTACAACATTGATTGTTTCTTTCGTGAGTCTTATATGCTCTGCAAATTGTGAACTTCTAAAAGGCAAGAAGAGTGTCCAAAAAATTTTTTTGTAACTCCTCAGCACATAGCACATAGCCCTGCTCTACGCACAGAGAAGGCACTCAGTTAATGCTTCTTGAATAAATGTCCTAAACCATGTGGTTCTGTTTACGGAAGTCACAGTCCTACTCCCTTGTTTAAAACTCCTCGCACTCAGCTCTTCTGATGAGATTCTCTTACTCTAAACTTGTGACCAAAGCCAAAGAGGCCTTCATGACCTTGCCCTGGCCAGCTTCTCACATTTTATCCCCTCCCTCTCCCTCTTGTTGGCCAAGCTCCAACCCTCCAACCACCTGCCTTCTTTTTGTTACTCAAATTTGCTGAGGTCCCTCCTGCCCTGGGGCTTTGTGTCTGCCACTGCCTCTTGCTGGAATGCTCTGTGGCTGGCTCCTTCTGGTTTCAGCACAAATGCCACCACTTCAGAAACGGCATCCTCAGTCCCCCAACCTAGAGCTCGGGGCCAGTCTTTCTCATCTTGATGTGTTTGCTTCCCAGCGCACGGCAAGATCGACACTTAGTTACTGATCTGTGTTGACTGTCTCCCCACTAGAATGTAAACTCAGCGGGTCGGAGACGTTCTCTCTCTTGTTCCGCAGTCCTCACATGAGGTCAATATCTGTTTGTTAAATTTGTGAATAAATGAATGGGTGAACGAAGGAAGGAAGGAACAGTGAATAAACCTCAGTTTCCTCATCTATAAAACCATGGGGTTGAAGTAGATAACCTCTAAGATTTTTCCCCACCTAATATTCTTTAATGAATCAAAACTCTTTTCTTTTTTATGGAATCAGTCAAGGTTTTTTATTGATTATCATTAGGTCATGTTTTCTTTTTTTCTTGACTTCAGTTCCCTCACTGATGAGATTCCCATGAGTGGAGAAACAAGAACGAGACGAGGAGGAAACAAGGTCAAACGGTACCGTTCAGGTGAAGAACGCTTGTTTCATCTTGTGGGTGACGCGGCTGCCTCTCCTGTCACAGTCCGGAACAGGCTGCCGTTCCCACAATCACATTTACTACCTACTTTTTGTTTTTTAATATGTTTGCATTATTCCCCAACATAGGCCTTTGTTTTCTTTGGCCTCGATAAAGATATTCCTAAGACGGTTATTATTTCTGAGTTATCCTCAAGGCATACACTTATTGACTGAGAAATTGCTTCTCTTGACATGGGTGATGTTGACGCACATGGCGGAACAAGTTGGCCTGCGTCTTCAGCTGCGGCGACAGTAAGAGTGACAGCTGCACATTTGTGTATCATCCCTTCAGATGTTGGGCATCCAATTACCGCTCGATTATAATTATTCATGAAAAAGATTATTTTGCAGTTACTCTGAAGACAGTAGACACATAAGACGCTGTGATAAAGACGAGACTAATGATTTTAAGTGTTCTCCAACCATGATGAAGAATACCCAGCTACCAACAGCAGGTCAAAATTGCTAGTGATCGCTGACCTTTACCTGTGCTGGTCTTAGAAAAACAAAGTCTACCACTGGATACTTCCTTGCTAGGAGTCCCCAGAAAATGCATTTTTCACCTTGTTCAAAGGGTAGTGAATGTTTACCCACCATTTTAGCAACTTTAGGCTTTTTGGAATTCTCTGACCTCAGCTGCAACTTATTTACATGGAAATATATTGAACAGCCTTCCTTAAAACCTGACAAGGTTAGACGTTCTTATTGTTCACAGTGTGGAAAGGTCAGAAAGGAAAAGAAATCCTCCTGAGAGGTTTCTTCTCCTTCAATTCCAACTGTGCTCTCGGTAGGCTGTGGCATTGTATTCGTCACTTCTGATTAGTTACATCACCAACGTCTGGTTTGTGTTTTTGGCCTGAAGATGCCAACTGACATATATAGCTACCACTAACACCTTAGCTTGTTAGGGTTAATTAGCACTTAAGAGAATACAAAGTTAGATACCAAGCTTAGATCACGTAAGGGTTTATGATGGCCACTTCTGGTAGAGGGTGCCGGCACCCCCTGCCCCAGCGCAGCCAGGAGGGAAGGAAGGCACATGACAACAGCCACACAGGACAGAAGGTTCTCCGTCTGAGCCAGACGCCCTCCCTTGGGTTTCTGCTTAGCATCTGCTTATACCTACAAATGATCCCCAATGCCTTCATCAACTCAATCAATAACCTAGAACTTCAAGGACAAAATTTCCAGGTCAAAAGATTCAGAATAATGGAATATTTATAGAAAAACTGTGAAAGCCTGTCTTCCGATGATGAACTTTACAAAATAAAGCTATCTCAAATATGCCAGATTTAACTGATGATCATAAATAATGCTACATAGTACTTTATTATTAAATCTCTTTTCCCTTTAAAGGGGCTAGGCAGAAACAATAAAAAATAACTATCAGGTCAATCTCAAAGCTAAGATGTAAATATAAGTTTTGCTTTAGGCCTTTTTATATTTCATAAAAGCTTCTCTGCTGATAGAGAAATAATTCGTGAAAACAGAAGGAATATTTATGGCAGCCTGCCTCATAGTTATTGATCATTTAATTTATAGGCTGAATAGTTTATTTCCACCTGTAAGAAAATTTCAAGATGTTTTAAAATCTCATTACCAAATTTTACTTCGTAATATCTAAATATACAATCCAAAAGAAAAGGCTTAAGTGAGTCTCATCACTTTAAAAAAAAGTAATCTGCTTTCTTGATCACATATTTATCCTAGAGATTAACATATTTTTCCTTTTCCTCCCGTCGTTAATTTACTCACTTAAAAGTAACTGTGCGTTCCCAAGCAGCGCAGCAGAGACTGAGGCGCGAGTCTGCGTCCTCCCATCACTGCTAACTCAACTCAAGGAAAACCTCTCCTTACGTAATATAGAAACTCACTTTCGCTCTCTTATTTATTGAAACAACAATCGAATACTAACAACAAAACATAAAAGAACTATTTGGTGATAATAAGTGTATAATCCTTAGAAGATATGAGTAACAGGACACAAGAGATAATTTAACATTTATACAGAAAAAAAATTTTAAGAATGAATTCAAACCAGTACCTAGTCTTCTGTTTATTATCCTATAAATTGACAAAAGACAGTCGCTAACTATGCTCATTTCCCATTCTTCCTCTAAAACTATTGAATAGTACTAGTTTAAAAAACATAGAATTTTAAAAGCCAACATTCACAGCTATTTTACAATGGAAACACCCAAACTGGAAGGGAGTGGGTTGTCCAGATTAATTTTGCTATACTGGCCAAGCCTCGGCTAGAGTTCAGGACCACACCAGGACTGCTCGAGCGCGTCCCCGCAGGGAGTGGGCTGTGCAACTCCAGAGTGTCCCTCTGTGGAGAGCGTGGCATTCAACGGCATCCCTCAGCGCTGGGCAGAGCACCGCCGGCCCAGCTGCACGTGACAACCCTGTCTTTGTGCTGTGTTTGTTCTACCGGCTGCTACTACAGACTGCGTTCTCCAGCGAGTATTTCCAACTGTCATTCCACTTCCATGGCCGCAACACTTCATTTGCTTTGTTAGAAAAAGGGAATTCTGGATGCTTTTAATTGGCCTGAAACTACCAGTTTTTCATCCACTATTTTAAAAATTTATTTTTAAGCCTACCTTAAATTTCACAAGTAAATTTCAGAAAGGATGTTAGTTTTTCCTCTTAGGCTAAGTGGTATAGACAGGAGAACATCAGACTTACTGTCAAACAGATCTTCCTGGATGTTTGACTTTGGGCAAATTTCTTAACCTCTCAGAGCCTCAGTTCCTTCCTCTGTAAGATGTGAGGCATCAAAATCACCTTATCTTCTTGTAAGGATTAAAACGATATGGATGAAAGAGCTCAGCCCAGTACTTGGTATAACTTACGCTCCCCATACACTGTATATTAGCTTTATGGTGTTTATTATCACTGCCATTCTGAGCAAGTGTTATCATACCATTGTGGCATCACGTTTTCACAGGCTCTTCTGGTTTTTCCAGTTCACGACACACCAGTGACCATCCATGTCAGGACATAATGAGCCAAGCCTTGGAAGACTTGTGCTGGGCCACATCTTCCCACAACGTCTGTCAGGAAGCTACTACCTCTGGGACATGTTATGGACTTAATATTTGGGTCCCACCCCCAAATTCACATGTGGAAGCCCTAACCCCTAAGGTAGCAATATTTGGAGATGAGGACATTGGTAAGTAATTAGGGTCAGACTGTGTCATGTGGGTAAGGCCCCTCATGATGGGAACAGTAGCCTTATAAGGAAAGAAAGAAATTTTTTCTCTCTCCACCCCCCACCCCAGCACAGGAGAAAGGCCATGTGAGGACACAGCAAGAAGTCAGCTGTCTACGAGCCAGGAAGAAAGCTCTCACCAGGAGCCAAACAGGTCAGCACATTGATCTTAGACTTGCTGGCCCTCAGAACTGTGAGAAATAAATTTTTGTTATTTAAGCCAACCAGTCTGTGATATTTTGTTATGGCAGCTCAAACTGACTAATACAGTCTTATAACAATTTGACAGCATCCCCACACTCTGCGTCAAAGCACTGAGTAGGTCTATAACATTTTGATGCAGAACATTCAAAACAAAAAACTATGTATCCGCAATAAGAGACCAATGCAGAAAATAATCTTACAAGTTTGAAAATTGACCAGGCAGTCCACACAGAATTTTAAATCTTCAAGTTAATTCTGCCCATGGGGCTCACAGTTAGCAAATAAATGGCCTCAGTGTTTGCTTTTCCCTGGGCAGCATAAATAGGCCCTTTTTCTGGATGAGCAGTAATTTCCCTGGGTAGAATAACACATTCAGCCTACTTCTGAGGCATGCAAAATCTCTGTCTCACCTGCAGGAAGAGAGCCGCGAATGATGAAGAAGGTGAGGGATCAGGCAGTTTCATACACATGTGTTTTTCCTATAAAGCGGCATATGTTTTTCAGGTTGATGCTGACCAGATTAAATTGATCAGGTCTTTGCTTACTGAGAGTAAAAGACATTTCTGGGCCATCTCAAGTGCAGTGGCAATCAGGTAAGCGATGGCCCTGCACTGGAAGAATACTAACCAAGCGGATATTTCTAGATGGATGATGGGGTATGGGTGTATTTTTTCTGCTAGGATAGGAATATGGCAAAGAAGATTGTTGGGTATGCATGATCATTTTATATCCAGAAATGAGATACTAGTGCTATTCAAATAGGGATGGAAAATCTATCACTTCTGAGACAACTCTTTGAATGATTGCAGCCCTTTATTCTGAAATGAAGTGTCAGGGACAATCATCCAGGCTTCCTTTCCCTTATTCCTGATGATCAGAAAGAAAGTGCAACTCTAGAGCTGAAGGCCTGCAGGTAAGGTTAAACGTGGTGCTACAATGCAGTTCCCCCAGCTAAACAGTGGGTACTTTTCCTACGGGAAGCCTCCCCGCAAACGAATTGAGCCACTCAATGCAATGTCCTTTGCATTTCCCCACCCGCTCACTGTGCCTTCGTTCTGCCTTTCCCCCAACTCCCCCTGACTACCTGGGGAAACCCTACCACCTCCCAGGCTCAGTTCAAATACTACCTTCTTCATGGAACTTCCACGCCTCCCTTGCTGAAAGCAACACCGTCTCATCCTTAGCTCCCAGAGTACTTCATTTGTTCCTTCATATTATATTAGGCAAATGCTGCCATTCACTTGTTTTCTGTTTCATCCCGCTTTATCCTGAAAGGCCCTGGAGTCAGGAACTCTTACTTATCCCATGTAGCCCCTCGTAGAAGGAACTCTACAAATATTTATTGAGTGAATGGCATGTTTTCTCTTAATCTTCTCTCTCAACTTATCAAAGCTACAATCAACTGAAAAAACATACAGGACTGAGGACCAGCCGCACTGCACGACTCCAGAGGACCCTGTTTCCACTTCCTGTAATGTACAGGGTCCCAAAGTCGGGCCACACGGCTGTGCTTTGAGCGTTAGCCCTTCCACGGGCACCGTGACTTTAAGAACTCAGAATAAACTCTGCAGCTCGATGGGTATAGCAGTACTTTCTGACTCTTCATTTGCAGGTATAAACATTAATATTGTTTTATATGTTTTCCTGTTGTTTTACATGTATCAATATTAAGGATTAGAGAGGGGTGGATTTAGGGGCTAACACAATAGGAGAAAAGATAAACTAAGAACCCAACCAAAGCGGCACATTTTTGGAAGAGCCATCTAAGAGATGTGCCAGAAGGTGTCAGCCCCCTCCGCTGTCTCACCCAAGCCTTTGGTCACCAAGGGGACCTCTTTTTACTCTGAAAGAAAGAGAGATCTTTAGTGGTCACAGCTGTATCTCATCTATAACGTGTGCGTCTGAAGAGGATGTAGGAGCCTAAACCCAGAAGCTGCTCTGAGAAATGATGAAAAATCATACGAAATAGTGTATTGTTCTAATACTCATCTCTTTCTTCAAATTTAATCAAGTTTTTAATTTTCGAGGATACACCAAAAATTACATCTTCAGAACCAAGGGCATGGGGAAGGGAAGGAGGAAGGAAGGGGTAGGATAGAGTTCAGGAAGGCCAGAGGAAAAGTCCTTACTGAAGGGGTGGGACAGGAAGAGTCTCCACTATCCAAACGTCACTCATCAAACATGAGCACACCAAGGCCCAGGGAGGTAAAGGAGCTTAGCACCCGTGTGCAGATGGTTGAATCCCTCAACAATATCGTTCTTTCCATGGAAATCCAAGTCATATAGGAGGCATTATTATTTCTGATGGAAATAAAATATTACAAGAAACTATTAAGTTGTGTGTGCTTGGGGTCTTCTCAGCAGCAAAATCTGCTTTATGGAGCAGATTATTCCCTCAAGCTCCACATGGTGAACTGGACAGCCCATCCATTTGGACAGATGAGTCACAGATCGAGACCCCAGGAGCTATTTGGGGCCAGTAAACACGTTTCAGCCTAGCACTGCTCTGGCTCTTCACTCATTTCAAACTTTTTCCACCACAAAAGTACTATTAAGTTACTTTTTTTGCCCCCTTACAAATAAATGGTAATAAAACATTCAGGCAGGGAAAAAAGTGTTCTCTATTCTATTGAACTGACAATCACAGGTATGATTGCTGAGGTTGCTGTGGTCTAAGACTTCTCCTCCTGTAAAAAGACATCTACTACTGTCTTAGCACTTTGAGAAAAAGGTCTGTCGCCATTGCAATGTCAAGACTCTGAAATCCCTGAAACACGTTCCTCTCCAATGATCAAATTCTACCCCTTTATGTTCAAAATGCAAATTTGCGTCCCTGGTGGAAGGGAATCCACTGAAGCTGGGACCTGTTTGCACTCTTTTGTTTATTTATTCATCCTGTACAGTTGAACACAAAAAGGTTATTGTGTATGCCCTCATCCCACCTAAACACAGATCAGACTTTCCACACCTCTGTAGCCCTCAGCCACTGAGTCCTCCAACCAGAAAGTTGAAAAACATTTGTTGATTAGAATACCCATTAAGACTTTAGTCAGAAAATAATTCTCGTCCCAATTTCCATATTAGAAACACTAGCAAATTTTTGCTATTATCTCACAAAAGCTTTAGAAGAGACTATGTCATTTAATCTGCACTCTTTAAAGAAACTTTGAATGATTCTCAAGGTTGAGGTTCACACAAGCATCTTCAGTTTGGAAAGGACCCTTGGCATCTATGCCAAAACAGAAACTCAGTCTTCTCTTCTTTACTTTTCAAGGATTCCATGGATTCAATCAATTACAAAATCCCTCTTAATTTGTATATTAAGATTGTTTTCCTGGTAAGTTTTATTTTTTGGTACTCATGCTTAGCCTCAACTGAATTTCAAAATCCCAAGTCTGACTGCCTATTGTTTCTCTAATACCCAGGAAAATTAAGGTTGGTTACGTGGGCACACAGGCTTTGGAGTTGTGAAGTGTTGTTTTTTTCTGTGGACAAACATTTGTGCCTAAAAGAACAAAAGTTGTAGGGTTTTTTATTCCTGCCTGAGAGTAATTAGAAACAACTGGAATGACTAAACCAATATTAATAAAAAGAGAGCATCCCTTGGAGACACTCTGCAAAGTTTCAAAGGGGCTGGCTTTCTTGGAGCCCAGGACAAAAGCTAAGTCCCAAAAGGGACTCTTTGAACAACTGTGGTCAGCTTACTTGCACGTGGAGTAGCCTTAATCCTTCACATATCCATCCACCCACTCACCTAACAAAACCCCACTGTCCATCCCTGGATAAAGACTCTTTCCTTAGTGGCTTCTCAGAGCACGCAGCCCTATGCTTTGCTGGCACCATCTATTCAGGACTCTCCAATGGCCACCTGGATATCTGTGGTCGGCTGGTCCTTTCTCCATTCCTGTCCATTCAAGGCATCCACAGCACTTTGAGGCATCCCTATCTTGTAACACAGGAAGTCTCATAACTTCATTCCTGGACCAGCCAGTGATTACCATTCTTCTCACAGCACCTGACGCAGGATTTCCTGGTGGCCCATCAGTTAAACTAAAACCTCCTTCAGGACCTGCAGTGGTAATCAAGTGTGCTACTAAATGCCAGGTGGTAGGATGGGGTTACAAGGATTCAAGAGGTGCTTTCTCCATCACCAGATAATGAAAACTTTTAAAAATTACTTTTACTAGCCAATGGAATACAGCAAAAGTAAATAGGATTGCCATTTAATTATTGTGAAGCTGCTAATACTGTGACCTGGCTGGTCTCAAGATATGACTGCAGTAATCTTAGCTCCTACTGCACTCCCCCGGTTCCTACTAACCCAGCTGAGTCACAGTCTTAGATACCAGGCACTGAATTAGACTCTGGGGCACAGGAAAAGCTAAGCCATGGGTCTTATTACTAAAAAGCTTACAGGCTGGGAATGAAACTGGGAACAGCAAAGAGATCACTACAATACGACATGACAGAGGTCTGTCTGGGTCTCAGCAGGCAGGCAACAGTTGGCTGTGATGCTGCCTTGCATGGTGCATGCCACCAAACCTTCACTGTAGAGGGCCTTCTAAGCCTTCAGCTCTCATCTTGACAGGAATGTCCTCCAGCAATCCTTCCCTGATTGGCAAGATACCAATAATAAGCCCTGGCTGGGTGGTGTGGCTCAGTTGGTTGGAATGTTGTCCCTTACACCCAAAGGTTGTGGGTTTGATTCCCACTTAGGGCACATACCTAGGTTACAGGTTTGATCCCTGGGTGGGGCGCGTATGGGAGGCAACCAGTCAATGGTTCTCTCACATCTATGTTCCTCTCTGTCTCTGTGTCTTGTCTCTCTCTCTCTCTCTCCCCCTCCCCACCTTTCTCTCTCTAAAAATCAATAAACATATCCTCAGTTGATGATTAAAATAAGAAAAAAAGATACCTAATAAGACTAAAGCTCCAGAGGGACAGAAACTACACCGTCTTGTTCATCATTGCCCTTTATCTTGGGTCCCAGCACAGTGCCTAACACTGTTTAATTAATCTCTGGTGAATGAGTGAGTGAGTGAGTGAGTGAGTGAGTGAATGAAACGGCTCCACAGAGGAGATAGCATTTGAACCAAAACTCTGAAGGATTAGGTGGAACCTGCGAAGAGCAGAAGAAAGTAGCAGTAAGAAACAGGATGCATGTCCAAGGCATGCAAAGGTCTGGCAACCTACCACCATGTAGCTTCTTGTGCGAATGAACTCAGTGATGGGCAGGGAGGAAGCAATAGGAAATCAGGCAGAGACTGGGTTAGATTCAGCATAGAAAGAGCCTTGTATGCCAGACTGGTCCTGGAGGCCACAGGGGATTCACTGATTTTTGTAAATAAGACATAACAAAGTTAGCCTGTTTGATTTTGTTCCAAACGATAACCAAGAGCAGTGTGGGAAGTAAATTGAAGGCTGCCTGGGCCAGGGTCAAACCCTCCCAACGCCTTCTTCCCCTGCTTTAAACGCAACCCTTGCTCTCTCTTTAGGAGCCCCCAATGAATATTTTACATTTTCTGGCAAATTTGCTATTATTTTAATTACAGTGTAATGAGTTTTCATGTCATAACCTCCCTCTGAGATCCTGGAATATATTGCTCTTCCTATATTCTTTCCATTTCGTGTAATGAAGATTCTAACTGACGAATATGACCCTGGACGCAGCCTCTTTGTTGGCAGGGGTTTTCTCATCCTTCGTAGGCTAAAACCCTGTAAAGGCTCCATTATATCAATCAGGACTGGGGACCAGAGGCCGGTGCGTTTCCATTGGCTGGAAAACAACTACCTGGCGAAACACCGACACCCGGTGTGCGCTGCCACGCCGGGCCTGCACATTTCCCACAGAACTGAAGACAGCTCTGCCACAGAAGTTATTCCAGCTGTAACAGTATCTCCGTGGGTGAGCTGGTCTCCTGCCATCCTTCGGGGCTCCGCGGTGTTTGGGAGGTCGTTGTGATGGGGGCCCTGACTGCAGCGTATTTGATATAAACAGCCCATCTGCTTACAACACCACCTTCCTCAAATCTTTCCTGCGAGAAGTCTGCAACCCTGACTGTTTTGTCTGAGCATGAGCTTTGGAGCAGATCAGTGACAACATCCCCTTGAAAGAGAAACCAGAGAGAAAGAGTCCAGAACAGCTAGAAAGAAGATGAGCTGGCCGAGGCTTTAAAAGAGCGACAGCTCTGGAAGTAACCCTATGGGCTTCAAGATAAAAACCATTTTTGTCTAATAAAGAGATTATCATGTAGTATTTATAAGTGGATTTCTAGTTAAAAGACAGGATACCTCCTTCTACTCTGTAGGAACTAAATGCACAGTTCCTCTTTGCAAACAAACAGAAAGGAGTCTAACTGATCGTAGAGAAGCCTGGTGGATTTCAGCGCTAGCATTCCAGTGTAAACCAGCAGCCCTGCGGCCTTCTCTGTACGCCTGGTCCAGGACCCCCTGGGCAAACCCTGTCTCCTGCTGCCCCTCCCACTCCCCCCTCTCCTTCAGCCCTGCAATTTTCCCTGCAACCTGCCTGAGCTTACCTCTTGTCCCATTTTGCAAAATGACCTTTGGACCCCAGGTATCCCACTTGTCTTCTGATTTAAAGAGAAAAAAAAAAATCATCTGTCTCGTCTTTGTTTTGTTGAGAAAACTCAGTCTCCATAGCTTAAAAATAAGAAAATGGGTGTCCAGAAATAATGAATAGGCCACTGGAATGAAAAGGATTTTGTGGCAGCCTTAATCCAAATCAACTGGAAGCAGGCACTGGAAATATCTTTTCAGGCCCTTAAATTTAAAAAAAAAAAAAAAAAAAAAAATTCAGCAACATTTCGAATCCTTACAGGGTACACAGCGTAAGAAATTCTTCTTTTTTTTTCTTCAGCTTTATTTGGTCTTTTTTGTACTAATGAAAATCAAGCATTGGAAGTAATTCTGCTTTGTGTTTATAATAAAACCTCATTAATTCAGATGCAACTAATTTATAACTTGTGATAATTTTACCACAACAGAGCTGAATGTGCCGGTGTGCAATATGTGATTTTGCTAAGCAAATTAATAGTTTAAATCAAATTTTAGAGAGGCTATTAAACTCCCCAAACAAATTACCCTTAAGGACATTATTAGTAGGTATTTGTGGGAAGAAAAAGGAAAACTAAGACGCTTTTGTGGTTAAAGCTCCACAATCCCTTACTTATCTAAAACCCTGGGATACAGATGGTTTCAGAATTGAGAATTTTTCAAGTTTTAGGAAGTTAATAAAGTATATATATTATATATTCTGTTATGCCCTGAGTGGAGTCTGAGCAAGTACTCAATAATCAAAATGCATGAATATTTACACTAAATGAGGTAAAGGCTTATTCTGTAAATAAGTTCAGATGGGGTCAGATTTTGCCAACAAAAGAAATTATGGAAATAACTTGCACTTTCCAGAATTCTGGGGTGTCCAGATCATGGGTGTGGATCCGAGGACCCATGCTGGATCACCCCCTCTCAGAAGAAGCTGCACAGTGGTTAACCTGAGATTGTTGCTCAAGGAGAACTTTGAGAATGTTAACAATGCGATGGGTCCAATTACCGGCATTTTCCTCCTCGGTCAGCCTTCGCATCAGATGGACCACCTCAGCGGTCACTTCACCTGCATACGACAGCCCAGATCCCAAGAAACCTCCACTGTGATCCTTCAAATACAGCAGGACTTCAGCAAGCATCTGCATTCCAGCATCCAACTGCCTCCAGGGATGACCACAGCTATGCTGGAAAAGGAAGGTCCTGAAGCCCAAAATAGGCTTCACATTCCACAAACATTTGTCACAAGTGGAAAACCCCAAACATCTCCGTTCTACCCTCGAGCTACACGCCCGTGAAGAACTGCTGTCCATTTCAGTCTGTACACATGCCTGACCTACTCTTTATAAATCGCAGTGAATAATCAGATGAAGGTCACACTAAATCATCCAACACTCTTCTGACAAGGTTTTTAAAAAAGAAATAAATTAAATAGTCATCAGAATTAAGTTTCAGAAGAGAAGTTATTCTTGATCCGATGAGGAAAAGTTGGTGGGAACTCCATCAGGCATGAACTGGGGGCCTCCTGAAGTCCTGCTTTTTGTTTATATTGTTCTTCCTATTGATTTAACCATCCAGCAACCTTCCCAGTGCTGAGCAGAATTAAGTTAAATACAAATTTATGACAAATAACTCGTGGTTTTTTTTTCTCTTGAACAGTTTCCTACTGATTCTCTGAAAAGGAGCCTTGTAGGAATCATTTGGTGTATGTTCTTTATCTGTTTATCCATTCCTTTTGGGTTTCCAATTCTAAATTCTGAACTTGCCAGTAAGGCATCATTTCATGTGAATTTTTAATCTCTGGTTTGTTTTTCTTTTTTCTTAAGTCATGCAGAGATTTTTCAATAACCTGTTCTTGGTAAGTGAGTTTTCCCCTTTTAGGTATGTCCTTGTCAAATACCATTCTTTTAAAAACCTCAGGAAAACATTTACTCTATTACTTTTTTTCTTCACTGGCAATATAGTTGTAATCTTAAAATAATTTGCTTAATGTCAGTTTTTAAAGGATCAGAGATTGCACTAGAAATTTTCATAAAGCCAGGAATTCAGAGACTATTTCTCCCTTATTGTCCATGTATATATATCAGCCCTAATTCGCCAGTGGAACTGGAGGTCATTATTTCTGAATTTGCACATTAAAAATAACATCTACTCATAAGGGAATATCTTTAAACCACAAATGCCAGAAATAACAATTGTATTAAACTGCATTTCATGAATACATAATAAAGTTCAATTTACCACTATTTATCATGTTACTTAAATTAAATCTATAATGGAAAAGAGATTTAGTTCTGTTTTGAAAATAACAAATTCCTTTATGCCAATTGCACAGGATTTATATTAGCTCCAATGCATCCATGTCAATTTATTTATTTTTTACTTAATTACTATTGCTTTCTATTGTTGGGATCCTAGGAGACAATTCACATCCTTTCATGTATTTTTTAAAGCTTAAAGAGACACACATACACATAATACATTAAAAATTACTATGATTTAGTTATATTTATTTATAAAATCTGAGACTTTTAAAAATGGCATTGTGGCTCATATGTATTTGTAGACTTCACTGGGACTTTGACAGTTGCCTGAAGTTGCCAGGAAAAGTCACTGTGAATGCAGACAGTAGTATTTTTAGAGCTAATATTTGTGTCGTGCCACACACATTTATATGTGAAGAACAGAAGAAATTCACCAGAAAATTCAAAATAAACACACCCATTTACGATTACCTGTATATCTTGGCAGAGGAGGAGGCAAAAAATGCTGAGAGGCCTTGAATGATCAAGTTTCTAAGTATTCTTGAAGAAAAAAGAATGTACTGTTAATCCTATATTGAATGCATTAACATCCTTGATATGAGTTTACCCAATAGTTATAACTTAGCCAAGCCCGTCCCACTGTATCTCCTCCATCTTAGTAAATGGCCTCACTATCCACCCGACCACCCAGACCAGAAATCAGGACGTTAGCCTCTCTCCTCCTATAATCACTTGCTCACCAAGACCAGACCTGTGCATACTATTTATTCCAAGACATCTCTTCAACCCATCTCCTCCCTGCACCCTGCAGCTACCTAAGTACTAGCTTTCACAGACTCTCACCGGGGCTGGTACATTGATCTCTTAACTAGTCCCTAAGTGTCCATCCATTCTTCATGTTCCTGTGAGTGCTCACTTAAAAAAAAAATGTGAATACGACAGTGAGACCCCCTTGTTTAAACTCCACCACCAACCAGATGGAGTGCAAATTTTTATCAGGGCTTACCAGGGCTTGTATGATCTTACCCCTGTCTTCGTCTCCAGCTGTATCTCCCATCAAATTCTCCTTAAAATGATTCTAGGCCTCACCAACCCGTGAGCCACTGGCCCTGATGTGGCCCTTCCCAGAGGCCCACAGTGTGCGTTTGTCGGGGCTCAGCTCCCGCTTGGCATCCCCCCGCCCTCAAAATCTTTCCCGGTTTTCCTTTGCTCCAAACAAAAAGACTGTGCCCTTTTCATTATACTCTCAGTTCTGATATATACTTCTAAGCTAATATCTGATCATTTTTATTGTATTCATTTGCTTACCTGTCTTTCTCTTCTTCTGTGAAAATCCTTGCAGAGAGCGTCTGTGAACTATTTATCATTATATCCTATCCCCTACATCTAGCGCAGTTCCTGACATACAGCAAATGTTTAATCGATGGTTACAAAACAGACTAAGGAGGATCTAGCCTATCTGTTCATTCATGACCAAGGACTTTCACTCCCCATGCTAAGACAGGAAAGGTTTCTGGTAGGAACAGGCTAGCGATTGTGCAATACCCTCTGGCACCCTAATGAATCCCCCTCATATCTAACACCCCAAGTCAAATGCATTTCCCTTGGTGGCATATAATGACCACCTTTTCGCCATGGTAGTATCTTGAAAATGTACAGTTACTATTTAGTACTTATCAGGTGGCAGTTTTATCACCAGCAAAGGGCTCAAAAAAATTCTTGAAGAAACAGCTTCCCAGCAGCTCATTTCTCCAATGTCTCCTTTAAAGACCAAATGAGGTTGGCTGACTCAGCACTTCCAGTAACACTCTCTTCTTCAAATGAATGCTGAAGCTGACAGTCATCACCGCTGACAGGAGTCTGGAACTCGGGTGTGTTTGGCCCCTCGGGAGAACATCAATGGCTTGTTTACAGAAGGGCAGGGGAAACTACCCCTCTCAGAACAGCCCTGTGAGGCACCAGGAGTCCCCTTCACAGGTTACGGAGTGAGGCACAGAGCACGGGGGAACCTGGCCAAGGCTCTGCCATGTTCACATAGAGGTGGGAACCAAGCTTAGAGCCCGGCACCCGTATTTCAGAATCCAAGTTCAATGTATCTATCATATAAATAAAGGTATACCTTGGGAGATAATGAAGCCAAATATTTTAATTGGGAATTAGAGATAGCTATGATACAGAGAGGTCAAAATAAAATAAAATTGTCCTTGGGAAGACATGATTCCCTTCCCAGGAGATGCCCAAGAAAAAGAATGAGGAAAGATAATAGTAGAGGAACTATATTTAAAAGTAGACTGTACTCCGAACCAAACAGAGAAGAAAAATCCTAAACCACAAATTTTCCATCTCAGAGCCCACATTTCAACAAAATGTAAAGAAAGAAGTTACTGCATATTATATGGTTGGTTAAATCCATTTTAAAATCATTGTAACTAAATTAGACTTTTCTCCTACATGAAACAAGCAGAAAACCAGACTTATTAAGCAAAACTTTCTCAAGCACAGAAAAACCTATTCAAATCTGCAAAATATAATGTAAAAGGAAAAACATGGACCCAAATCATCTTATTATAGTCCAGAATATTCACATGAATTTGGCATAAAGAGGGTTGAACACATTAGCTGTAAGTGCTGCCCAATTTATAGTAAGCAAATATATCTTCTTTCTTGAAATAAATATCTCACTCAGCAGGCTACTTTCTCACCTCAAGGGTGAAACTCAATGGCAGGTTTCAAGATAGCTTTGACACAAACTCATGTATCAGAGAAGTAAAGAAATACCACTGTAATCATGTTTAATCCTTTAAAACTGTGATTGAGAAGTGGCATTTGGGCAGGATTTAAACTTGGCTTTGGCCAGAGAAAGATTAAACCAATTCCGGTTCTCTCCCAAGCCTTATTTTTTTCTCATTAGTTAGATGTCACATAGGAAATGAAATTATTATAAACATATTTAACTTGTTTAAATAACTTTAAAAACATAACTTATAATCAGTGGGTTTCAAAATTCAATAAATACTCTCACTTATTAGTTACAGAATATACTTGCATTTAACCTAATAAACTTAAAAACATGGCTTTAAGGAATATTCTCCCTTGGCAAGAATTAAATTGGCTTGGCTAATTTACATTGTTTTGAGTTTAGAGAGCACTGCGTATTGAGTCGTGATTGCAATACGTAAACCATTTCCATAAAATGGTCTGAATTAACCTCCATGCTATTTCTATAAACAGTACATATCATTGCATGCATTGCCGTCTACTTAGATGGGGATTTTTTTTTAAATAAGTAAATTAAGCCTGTAATTTAATCCTTAACTAAATATGAGAATAAGGGAAGTTTAGTATTTTATTATGTTCTAAATGATAGGAGCTCATTGTTTCTGTATGTTTTAATATAGCAAAAGCAGTTGTTAGTGTCTAAAGTTAAGGCAAAGTAATATAGCATTTGTGCTTATATTTATAAAACTTACAAAATAAAATCAAAGGCAACTGAAAACTAGAGATAAACTGATGACTGCCAAGTTAGTTCACTGATACATGTAATACATGAGTTGATCTCCAAATCTTCCTGAAATTATTGCTTAGGAGGGTCAGTGATAACATTCACCCTAAAGACCATAATGAAGACAGAACTACTATAAAATCTTCATCTGTCTATTAGGAACTGCATTCTGACAGTGTTAGTAGCCATTTGCTATCAAATCATAACATCGACATCAACTCAAAATACGATAAAAATACTCAGGATTAAATTTGTTAATAAGATCCGACAACAATGTGCCCTTTTTTTAAAATTGAATTTATTGAGGTGACATTGGTTCACAAAACCACACAGCTTTCAAGTATACAACTGAAAAAAGAATCATTTGTATTCTGCATTATGTACCCATTTCTCCCTAAAAACTACTTTCTATCCCCATGCCCCCTCCCCGCACCCGCTTTGCCCACCTCGGTCTACCCCCGGCCCCCTTTCCCTCTGGCTGTCCGCACACTGCTGTCTGTGTCCGCAGCGTGAGTCTTGAAGAACAATAGGTATGTGAAGGTGGGCAGGAAAAACACTGAAAGGATTGATGGCTGCACTTTAAAAGAAGGTATGATGTCTTTAAACAAACTACTGGTAATAACACAACAATTTGACTTTAAAATCTCTTTAATCCCTCAAAAACTCAAAGAGAGATATTGATGGCACATTTTATTTGGCAAGCCTATACGGAATTTTTTATATACCTAAGTTATTTGGTTATTTGCATACTCTGCACCCTAAATCTACACCCCTAATGCAGGATTCAGCAAAATATTACGTTCAGCTGTGGATATGTTCGGCCCATAGTGTTTCAACAGTAACTGGATGAAAACAAAGCATTTGATTTTTCTCTCGCCCTTGTTCCTTAGTCTTCCACCATCGAAAGAAATGGTAGCACCATCCTCCCAGTCAGTCAAACCAAATATTTGGGAATCGTTCTTGGGTCCTTCCCCTGCCCCCGACTTCTTAAATTTCAGTCCATGGCCAACCCTTGTCTCCAGGCTGGACCCTGAACCTTGGCTTCTCACGCCTCCCACACAACCGCTCTAGGCCCAGCCCCCAGCGTCTCTGCCTGGACAACTGCCACAGAGTCCTCTTGGGTCATTTTTTAAAAATCCTCACCCAAGGATACATTCATTGATTTTAGAGAAAGAGGAAGGTGGGGAGAGAGGGAGAAAGAGAAATATCGATTTGAGAGAGAATATCAGTCTGTTGCCTCTCTTACCCTCCCTAACCAAGGATCAAACCCGTAACCTAGGTGTGTGCCCTTACCAGGAATCGAACCCACAACCTTTAGGTGCACAGGACAACACTCCAAGCAACTGAGCCACTGGTCAGGGCTGGTGTTCTTGATTATAGACCTGACCCACTGCCAACCATTCTCTTCAAAGCTAAGTGAATTTGGCAAAAAGTAAACATTGAACGTGACTTCTCTGCTCAAAATTCTCAAGTGTCTTCCTCTTTCGCTAAAAAACATCTAAACTTTTATTGTGGCCCACCGCTCATGTCCCTCCAGCCACATTGGTGTCTTACTTTTTCCTCCGATAGACCATGCTCATTTCCATTTCAGGGTATTTGCTTGAAGGTGATGCGGTCTCTGCTTGGACCCCTGAGCTCCCATGTCTTCACAGGGCTGGCTTCTTTTCATCGTCTCCTTGACCACCCTGTCTAAAGGAGAGCCCAACCACCACCCCATCACTCACAGCACATCACCATCTTTTATTCTCTTCATTGCACCCTTTTCGCCCTTTGGAATGTAAGGGACCAGAGGAGACCGACCTTGCCTATCCTGTTCACTGCTGCACCCCCAGAGACAGACACTGCCGAGAACAGAGTAGGTGCTCAGTAAACACTTGTGGAATGAGTCGTTTCTGTAGAATTTTCTAATTCACCACTTTTGGTGATGGTTAGTTAAAATCAGGTCCTGATACTTCAGAAGTGGAAATGTCAATGGAACAGAAGGAAGATCTTTGATACCACTAAATTGGATCCTGAGTTTTGCCTAATTATATCCATCCAGAGGACCAAATTTGCTATAGGTTTAGATAATAGGCCAGCTTTTTTTTTTTTAAGTTTGTGCTTTTGTTTTCTAATTCTTTTCTCACTAGAACAAAAACTACATCCATTTGGCTGAAGAAGTCCATGGGACAGAAAGGATGTAAAATAGCAGTATCACCAGGGTAGTCCACTTTTTCTGTGAACAAACACGGAAGTAATTGTGCACAGCTGTTCAAAACAAAATGAAATCTACACTTTAAGTAAATAAGTAGTTGAACACGAACTTGAACAAAATAACTTTATAAAAAATAAGTGATATTTTAGTGCACTTACACTTCCAAAGAACATTGGCCAAAGTGATTATAATAATAGTTAACATTTATTAAGCTTTTCTTGGTGTTAGAGACCATCATAAGTACATTCCTTATTTTAAATCATTTAATCATAGCAAATATTCTATATAATTAGCATTACAATTATCCTCATTTTACAGATTAAAAAATAAAGCTGAACACAGGCAGTTTATATAAATTGTCCAATGTCAAACCTTTAGTAAGTGTGGCCAGAATTCAAATCCAGAGATCCAGGCTCCACTTACCGCTGAACTCCATGGCTTCATTAGGTTAGAGATATCACAAAAGAGTAGAGATAATGTATATAAAATTCCTATCTCAAATCCAGAACATTACAGGCACTTGATCGTGTCCTTAGCAACACTGTATTTCTATCCACATCATGTGAGAAAAGAAGATTTAGAGGACATTAGCCCCTACCAGGGGACAGGCCTCAGGTCCTTGATCCTGAGCTTGTTAGGAAGAATTTATCAGAGCTGAAGTCAGGCTATCAGTGTGGAGTCAAGAACTCACAGGTCAAGATTTAGGAAAACAATTAAAACAGCAAACAGGAAGTCAAGTGAGGAATGTAAGAGATGAGAATCACACTGTCAAACCAACATCAGGTATACTGTAAGCCTGATAGTGCGAGCCAAAGTCAGGAACAATAGAAGTTAGGGTGCTGTTGATAAAGGAAGCTGTCGGAACAAATGGATTGAAGAGGCAGAAAAAGACCAGAGAAAGTACAGGAATTGTAGGCTTCTTCCTGGTGGCTCCTGGAAGAATTTCATCCCACACCTCACTCTGGCTTAGACATTAACCCTCTGTTCTTAGAACCCTCTGCATTCCCACTCACCCCCATCCTGACAACTCCACTTTATAGTGGAAAAACAGATTTGTCTATGTAGCTAATGTCAGTAACCTTCCAGAGAATCAGTGATAGAAATGGAATTTACACTTAGGCGCTTTCTGAGAAAAATCTAAGAGGATTGAGAGAACCATCTGAACACTAAGAGAAATCACTATATTTTTGCTTCATATTTTCCTTTCTTATTGAAGGGTAAACCATAAGAACAAGAATGAAGTGGGGAAAGCCAGGAAGGGGATGGATAGTATCAGTCTCATCCCAATCCCGAGGATCAATGACTGAGGGTGACGTTTTCCCCTCATCAGCAATGTCTCAGCTATACCTGGCTGGTCCCAAGAGAAGAAAATGACTTTCATCAAAGCTTTGTGAGATCCAGGAACATGCTGTAACCTTCTAGGTATATTTTTAGCAAGGAGTCAAAAGTAGAATCCAGAAAATACATCTTTCTTAAATATAATCTGAAATTATGTCAGAAGCATAAACATATATATGATTTAAATACAAAAATGAAAACAGTTTTCCCCTAAAAATCATTATTTTGAATATGATCAGAAGGCATTTCTATGGATGAACAATTTTAAGAGGATTCACTGGAAGCTGCGACTCTTTGGATTCACTTCTTATATACCATTGTTTACAAAGTCTCTGTGAGACTGACAAAGAACATGAAATCGTTTCTAAATTAAACTTGAAGAGGAAGGAGGCATGGAAAACTTTGTGTTTTAAACTGAATAGAGAGGTAATTTCTCGGAAATGACCAAGAAGGGAGTGAATGATGTCACTGAAGGAGTACCTCAGACTTCTGAGCCACATGCGAATTTTCTGAATTTTGAGTCTAATTTTATATTTTGCATTCACTTCTTCTGGAATAAACTTCCATCTATAAAGTAATAGAAATGATCTACTCATAGGCACTAAGAGAAGGGAATTTCCAGGTATGGCAGTTTGGTATCTCATTATCTGGTGAAAAATGTCTACATTTTCAGGATTATGAATGTCACTAATACATCTAAAATCAGCACATGTCAGTCATCAATATTCATATTGCTCAAACAAAACAGCTTATCCTATAGCTGCTCATAAATCCGGCAGAAATGAGAAGAGGGGGGAAGAAAAGGGAGAAGTGAAGAGATAAAGAAAGAAAAGGCTCAGGGATATATTGAACACAAGAGGGGTCTCCATTCATTCAGTCTCACATCTGCTCAGCCTGAAGTGGAACCACCTGTTAGTTTATTAAATTGTAGAATTAATTTATGTGGAAATAAGAGAGGAGGGGGAAAGGCGGCTTTAATTCATACCCCAAATATATATATACGTATTTTCTATTTATTCCCATCTTTTTTTAAAAAAAAAGGCTTTCATGGGCATAATCAGTGCCATGAACAACTAGACTCATTGTATAATTAATTGAAGAAATGAAACGTTTTCTGTGACTGGGATGTAGGCATATTGCCTGTAATGTAGTCATCGGGTATTTCTCTGGTCCTCCTTGAAGAAAGGACCGCGTTACCTCTCTTGACAATTCCGCAACAGCAGTAGCAGCAGCAAATCAAGCAAAGAGATTCTGTAAGGATTTTTAGCAACACCAAGGAAGGTCTTACCTTCTAAACCCCCATCTATTTACTCAAGTTTGTGGGGGATGTTTTCATTTCTCCTCAGCAGAGCAGATGAGAATAGTACAGCTTCAGCGAAGGATCATAAGAAACCTGGCACTGAGTAATGCAGAAGTCTCCATTAACCTCTCTGCCTCCTTTAATGAAAGACATACTGCTTTGCTTCCTCCAATAGTCTCAAATCTCAGGATCTCAAATTTGCTGAATTAAAATGATGGATATTACATCTACAGTTGATTTCCTCTTAAGTTTGCCAAGAATGTCAGATGGTCATCGAGGAGCACAACTATGAAAGGAGATTAGAAGAGCAATATAAACTTTTATATGCACGTAGATAGATACTTTCCAGTGTCTCTCACAAGTCAACATGTCTGTCATTTTTGCCTTTTTTATAACCTGTGGACTGGTCATCTAAGTTAATCACAGTTACGTAGGGCACTTTATATGACAGCATCTGCCAAGGTTTGTTTACCAACCACAGTCATTTAGGATTTTCTTTGGGGAGGGATGGAGGGGATTTCTCTTGGAGTTACACTTGACTGTTTACTCAAACAACTAACGCTGTCCTTGTCTAAGAACCCTTTCCTGCAGCCTTGACCTTATGAGGCAACTATCTTACAAAGTGATTTTTGTTTGATCAAGGCTCATAAACTTCCTTGGGCAAAAAAAGAGAAGAGATTATTTCAAGTTGCATCTTTTTTGTCTCTTGAAAAAGTTACCCAAAAAATTGAGCCCAACTTTCCATAAAGCTTTTTATAAATTTCAGTGGAGAAGCCAGCTTTCCCTGGAGACTTATCCAATTACAGGGACTGTGTGGTCTTACTCTAAGAGAGAGGAGCATTCAAAATTGTGTTTTTCTGATCATGGCAGTGAGTGCAAAGAGAGAAATCTAAGAAATTCAATTATCTCCCTAGGTGTCACTCAGCTTCACGACTCATATAATTGGCTATAAATAATACGAGTACATTTTGGGCAGAACCACTGTGGGTTTCATTACAAATCCCTTTGCCACTGAGACGCGAACAATTGGGCTTGCCATTCGGATTAGCTGGGGTTACGACTGCAAAGAGGTTACTTTGTCAGCCACTGGTTTGCCTGATTTCCATGGTCTCCTTTACATATTTTAATTGATGTCCCCAATGTAACATTTTAAGCATGTACTGCCTTTCCAACACATGCTAAAATGACTTTTAAAGTAATGGTTTAAAAATCCAAAGCAATGCTTGATTACCAGCTCAGTACCATAAAGCATAACTTCTCTCTCTTTCATGCTCCTGACATCAACTGGACTTCTACAACAGCAGACAATATGAATAGAGATGGCTGATGTAACAGAGTTCTAATTCGGCAAAGACCACGCCAGTGGCCCACTCTGACTGTGTGGTGATTTCCCGTGACCACACGCCAGGAAAGGCTTCCCAGCTGTGAAACGGGGTCAACTGTGGCTCTCTACTTTATTGATTGCATGTAGTAGGCAATCAATAAAATTTGTTGATTTTATTCTAATTAAGCTTTTTGAAAACTGAAGCATGTTGATAAGAATGTTTGAATAGTGCCACTAAGGATGAGGGTTTTGTAACCATGCCCACATTTAGAAGTCATCCGGTGTTCCAAAGAGTTTTTCAAATGTTTTGAGTTTAACCAAATCCTAAACACATTATGCCAAGTACTATTTTCCTTTAAGTCTCAAACCCATGTGAATTCTAAGGGAAATTAAACCCACATGTTTCTGATTCATTTTTACTTAAATCATTAAAATGCTGTTTTGGATGAGCCATTTGACTTCCAAGAAGCTTTTCTTCACAAACTCTTTTACGCCTTTTTGGTGTGGGGTCAAGAGCAGGAAGTCATACTTTGACAATGATAAATTAATTGTGACATCAAACACTGCAAACCCAAACCCTAGCACTCCAACAATACTTCAGCAGTTGACAAGTTCGTTTTCCTAATTTTCTGTCAGGAAATGCTTGCATTTTTTTCCTTATTTTACCAGTATAACTGAAGAAGCAAAATGCATCACCTATAAGCACTATACCACAGAGAATCCAAATTTGGGATTTTATTGTTTTTTTTTGTTTTTTTTTTTTGCAAAAGGGGGCAACAGCACCATGTCCCAGCTCTGTTTGATTTGGACAATCTTACCCAAGGAAAAGCTAGAAAAAATTATACAAAATTCTTTCCACTTCATCTAAATCTAATTATCCTGAGCAAAGTGTCTTATAAATGCCATGCAGTCTGATAGGAATTTACCCAGGACAATGCAAGGAAAAAAGTCACCTTCTCCTGATTTCATAGTTCATATTAAGGCCCCCTCCCTACATTTTGCTCTCAAATGGCCTTAATTCCTCCCCATTATCTCTAGCTTCAAATTTGCATAAGCCTTCCCCACCTTTTGAAAACAAGAAAAAGAAACGCTTGGCCTGGTTGCCGCCTCCCTCTATCTTCACGCACCCTTCCTCCCCTCCACTTCCAAATTTCCACCACTTTGGCTCACTACCCCTTCCCTCCCCACCACCTACTGGGCCCTTAACTCCTTGACGATAATGTTCAAATCTACATCTTTAGTCTTATCTTGAATAGTTTACTGGACAACCCCATGTGGATATCTTGCTACCATTTCAAACTCAATTCGATGAAAATTTAACCAAAACTCACTCTCTGCTCCTGACTGGAAACACTCATTGTTTATTTGCAAAATATCATATTTAATACAGTGTATACAAATTCGAGACAAGACAGTAAAATAAGAAAAACACAATTGTAGCTGCAACACTAGCCGAGCTGCACTGTGGGGACTGTGCTGCTCAGTCAGCCACTGGTTGTCTACAACCACCAGACTTTAACTGTGTTATCTACTGGGGGTGGGGGCCAAATCTCCCACAACAGACACTGTCTATCCTCGACAGACAATTCATTTCAGGTCACCACCAGCAATAATTTAAATAATTGTACATAATAAAAATTGTTTTACCATCTCTTGCTAAGCACTGCCAAATTCAAATCTTTGAATACTAATATGATTTTCATTGCCTTCAGCCCCATTCATGCTCCATAACCAATTCCATATCGTCTTCTCCTCAACGGTCTTTTGACTATGATCCACTTTCTTGTTGATAACTGTAACTTTTGGAGTCTTTTATTGCTATCAATAGAAATCATCTCTGGCTAACTTAAGCAGGAGGGATTTTGCGAAGGCCCGCGTTTATCTTTTCATATCAATGAGGGGCTTTGGCCCGCGGGGACAAAGTGGGGACGAGACAGCAGGAGACAGGAGAAGGCCCCACTACTGAAACAGCCTAGTGAGCACACAGCCACGGGCACCACCAGACCTGCCGTGGGGAGTCGATCAACTGTCCCTGTGGCTTTATGTCCTCAAGCTTCAGTGACTTAGGCAAGAGTGACCAATTGGCCAGGCCAGGGTACTTAACTGTTTCAATGACAAAAAAAAAAGACAAGTGTCTTAAAAACCTTAATAGAAAAATGATCAAAGTATGTGAATAGTTACTTTATCAAAAGAAAAGAAATGGCCAATTAACATGCAAAAACTATTTTACCTCCCTATGAAATGCAAAGTCGACGCATAATAATAAATAACTTGTCATCAAAGAACTGACAGAAAAATTAGAGGACTGAAAATATCATGTGTTTGTGGAAGAAAATAGACACATTCTATGATGCACACATTCCGTGGTAGCATAGATTAATACAGTCTTCTTGATGGGAAATTTTTCATTACCATCAAAATTTACAATGTGCATATTTTCTGCCCCAGAAATTTGACTTCTAGAAATACAACCTAGAGAAATGTTCACATGTGTCCGCAGAGACAGATGTGCGCAGATGTTCGCCGCAGCGCCGACTGGAACTGTACAATTGGAAACAACTTAAATGCCTCAAAGAGGCAGGTTAAATAAATTATGATGCATTCCTACACTGAAAGACTACAAAGTCATTATAAAGAAATAGATGGATTTACAGATACTGCTTGAAACCTCTCTTCGGTGTACTCTTAAGGAAGAGTCGAGTTGCAGGATAAAATTTATAATCCTATTATATATAAAATAAAAAGACGATGAATATATACCTATGGATACAAAAAGCAAGGTATAAAAAAGTTGTACACCAGACTTAACAGCTGCTACATGTAGGGGTCTGAGAGTTGGGGGCTGCCAAAACAGGACACTTCCACATTTTGTTCTATGAACTTATATATTGTATGAACTTTTACAACAAGAATGTATCCATCTTTTACTTCTATATCAAGAAATGTAGGGTGCGTGAGGTTGGTAGATGAAGCTGAAAAAGCCTGGAAAGATAGTCTTTAATTGGAACTTTTTATGGATCCAAAAAAGACTTGATAGTTAGCTGTGTGGCGGCAGGGGGCGGGGGAGGGGTGGCGGTGGAGGGGGGCAGGAACCTAAGTCCAATCTTTACCACTTCCTGGTTGTGTATTAGTGGGAAAATTGCTTAGTCTCTCTGAGCTTGTTTTCCCATCTCTTTATAAAATGAGAATAGAAACAGTATCTTTCCCAGACTGGTTGTGAAGATCAACTGAAATAAAATGGTCAGCACTATGTCTTGCCCCTTATATGAGAGTAATGAATGGTAACTTTCTCTCACTCCCCCCCCCACCTTTTTTTTTTTTTTCATAAAACGAGGAAAGGATAAACCCACGAAAGTGTGAAATCCTTCTATTTTAACAGTATCTTCTATTCAAGGATTCAATTATATAAGAAACAATTTACATAGAGGATTTTTGTTGTGTTCTTAGTTTTCAATTCACACTGACTAGGGCAAGATTGTAATAGTGATCCTCACTTTCTCAAATAGAAGAGCTAAGTCCCCAAAAGACCAAAGGCCTGGCCTAAGTCATAAGCCCCACCTCGGAAGCGGGGACACCCAGCTCCCACACAAGCCCCAGTCCCTCAAGCCCACACCTTTTCTAATCAGACCTTAATACCTGCTGCTTCTGAATATGTAGCAGAAGGCCTTTAGCAGAAGAAAAACCTAAGCATTTGTTAGACATATTTCCACACAGAAAATCACACATAGCTTTGTGTTTTACACTTAAAAGCTTTTTTTTAAGAGCCCCAAATCTGATCAATAGCAGTGAAACTGTAATACTGATCCCTTTCACGAGAGAAATTTACAACCAAATAGGGCTTTAGAGCCAAGATTTTCACAGCAATGAAAATGATGTGGCCGGAGAAGGGGGGCCGGGGAGGGGGGTGTAAAGAAATCATCTGCAATAACATCCTTGGTATATCTCTAAGCTCCATTACATTATCCAAAAGAAATATAATAGGATTTGAGGCCCAATTATTACTTCCTCCATCTAACCCCCTTCATTTAACATATCATTAGTATTTTTAGACAAGTCCCTTGGGGAGCTCACACTTTCATAGGTGAGTCAGACAGCAAGAGCCCTGGTGGCAGCTATCCAAGGAAACTGATCCCCCTTTTAATGCTCCTTTCTGGTTACCTGCTATAATGCAATTATCATGTACTGAAGCAATTTTCGGGAAAATGACTTGACAAGAACTCTGTCATTTTGTAAACAAGAACAAACGTTGTAATTGGATCTTAATTACACAATGCTCTGAGAGGTTATTTTTATTTCTTTGTTTGTTAATGCAATTATTTAGCTTCCCTATTTTAGCCTTGACCTTGCAGGAAGAGGGTATTTTCCAGTCAGCATAATGCTTTATCTTTGAAAGCTACAATCAATAAGGATAATTAATGATGCCGGCTGCAATGATAGCCTCAGCAATCATTATCCCACATTAATCCCTGCAGTCAGACTGGGGTCAAGGCCATCTAAATCATTCACCTAGGGGTGGAGAAATTCAAATCATTTACCAATTTAAATCCTTGCAAACAAATCCCACTTTATTTTCAAAGCAGCCAGAATGCCACCTGGGTTTGTTTTGTGTTTTTTCACTGGGCGCTTTTTTTTTTAATGGCAGAATATATACCTCATATTAGCATTGCAGTTTCGCTGTTTGTGTTTTGATAAATTAATGTTAAAAATATGCAGCACATTAAATGCTGTTGTGCCTGGAGGTACATGGCACATTCAGCATTTCACATCTTGTCCCCATGTTAAGAGGAAAGAGGGAGGAAGAGGAAGAGAGAACGAAGGGGAGGGGAAGGGAAGAAAAGAGGATGGGGCGCTGAATGGGAGCCGGTGGCCTCGGGCTGGCAGAAGCCTGGGGAAGAAGACTGAAAACGAGGGACTGGAAAAGCTTTGAGATGGAACTGCAGGCTTACTCAGCCTTATTGAGAGGGCTGTGGAACTTCATGCTGGATCCTGGAAAACAGCCTCTGCCAAGGTCCGTTTCTCCCTCATTTTTGCCTTTGCCGCCTGCTTTTCCCTAACACGCAAGTTGGATGACTTGATATGTGTGTCTAACTGCCTGCTATAGATCACACCCTGTTATGAAGAATTCCGCTGGGCTCCCAAATATTTTTCAATGATTTCATTTTAATTAGTGTTTTGCTATAAATCATATTCTTAGTCTGTATATGCTGGAGATGATATCAAACTGATGTCTGGTCTCTCCCTCTCCCCTCGCCGCACCTCTGTCTGTCTTTCCAGAATTAAATTAGCAAGTGGAGAGAAGAAGTCTATAGTGCCTTGGGCCTTAATAAATATTCGCTGATTACTATATAGCCATGTTTACCTCAATCTTTTCTTTTTTTCTAGTCATGTAACATATGGGAAGGACTTATAGCAACTAAAGCGAACTTTCCTGGCCCAGTAATTAGGGATTAGGATATTTATGGGCATTCGGGGAAAATAGAGGACAACGAAGAGATAGCTGCGAGGAGCAGAGTAAAAGATTTGTAAAACACTCAGCCAGAGCCCCTCGCCTCTCACTGTGAGAACTTCTCTGCAAAGACCGTGTTGAAAGCTGCCGAGAATTTATCACCCGTTGCTTTTTCATTATGAACAGTGACTGCTAAAGAGAAAGCACTTAACATGTCTGAGCATAGTTATTGTAGTCATGATAAGGAACTCTTTCTAATGAGATTTTATCACTATTTTGCTGTTTCCCAAATGTAGATTCTTGCTTCATCCTGGCAAAAAAAAAAAAAAAAAAAACCCAGAAGATATTTTGGGGTTTTGGAATAGATCTGAGTGGAGGGAAAATGTAAGTAAAACTGAATTAAGAACAGTGAACTATGTATTTGAACATAGAAAGCACATGTCATTCTAGGTTGGACTATGCAATAGCATGTTCCCTTCCAGCTCCCAGCTGTCTAGGAGTCTACCGTTTGTCTTTCTAGGCTTGTGATGTTTGATGAAGAACCCAGTCTTTGCAGAAACTTTCTTCCATCTTCACTCTATCCTCTCTGCCCTCTCCACCTTGCAATCCTTCCATAAGCATTTGTGTGTGTGTGTGGAATCTCTGGATGCAGGGCTGGTGACATAAGGTGTGGGCCTGGTGCAGAATGAAAATGTGGGGCCTCGCCCAGGACAATGAAGTCAATCTTTCCTTCCCACAGTCCAGTCATCCTAATTCACATTGGAAGGCCATGTGCCCCCAGGGTTTGCAACTGTCGCTCTGGATGCTCTAGTGCCTGGATTAGTAGTCAGATCTAGAGAGAGTCCCTGCTGAGACACCTGCCTGGGGAAGGGATGGCCACAACCTTACCCCATGAGATGTCATGGTGCACAAACCCAAACCCAGGCCTCCTCTGGGGGCTCAAAGTAACAATGCAATGTGACCACCCCCCATCTCAGTAATGCGACCAGGCGATCACCACCCCAGCAGAGGGTGGCAGCAGTCTTGGAGCAAATAGGAGAGGGGATTTTAAGTGAGGCAGGGCACAAGGGGCCAGGAGCATGCCGTTGAGAGGCCTTCCTAGAGGGGCATGGGGTGATGTGAGCCCCGGCTACCAGCCCTCCAGCACACACTTCATTGTCCCATCACAATTCATTCACACAAACTCAAAGGCAAATGCAAATTCAAAGCTAAAACTGTTAAGAATTTCAAGACAGTGATTGTAGAGCATTGAACCCCACACCAGGGGTCCTGCTCAACTGTACTGGTCACTTGTGCATATAGCCAGCCTTTCCATAACGTACACGGAGAGACTCCAAAAGGAGTAAGACTCAACTCCCTGGCCCCTGGGAGCTTACTGTTCAGTAGAGGATACAGGCAGTTCAAAAAAATTAAGTTCCATCACTACGTGATGTGGTTTATTGAGCAACTGCTCTGTGCTGGGCTTTCTGCTGAACATCTTATGTGTATCATCAATATAATCCTCGTGATGACCCCATGAGTTAGTCATATTATCATCCCTGTTTTTAAAATACTGACAGTGAAGCTTAAGAAGTTGGTAACTTCGTCAAGGTTGTATAGGTAAAGAGAGACAGAGCCAGGATTTCAATGCAAACTAGATGCTCCTAAGCTTGGTGCTCCGCGGCTCGCCTTGTCAAGGAGATTTGTGCAAAGTCCTTTCATAAAGTCCACAGGTCATGAGCGCTGGCCTGCAGGAGCTGAGAAAGGCACCGCAAAGGGGATGATTTTGAGCTTTTAAAAAATGAGCTGGAATCTTCCTGTCAGAGAAGGAGAAACACCGTAGTCATGGAAGGACTTGAAAATTCAGGAATTTTTTATGGATGAAGTAAGAGATAATGGCAGAGAGCAGAGGGGAATGAAGCCAGTGAGGCTGAGTGGGGCTTGTGCTAGAAGGGTGTCCTGTTATGGCCTCGGGTTTCATTCTGTACACAGCACAGACCCAACAGTGACTGCTCAACCGAAAGTAACACGATCAGATCGTCAATCCCTCAAGAAGCCTGGCCAAATTTACATGCAACACATAAAAAACACACAAAAACAGTGAAGTGGCTATCATCGTTTGGAAACCTTTCTCAACTATGTCAAGGATTTTGCAAAAGCTCTTCAACAGCAAAGTCATCCTTCCAGAAGAGCTGCCAACTCAGCAAAAGCGGCCACAGAACGAGTGAAGGGGTGCTAGTCAGCAAGAAAGCCCCCTGAACAGAGGGACACTTCAGGTGATCAGAAACGTGGGTCCATTCTCATGGCAGCAGGAGAGAGGGGACAGGGCATACAGCCTCCATTGGTGGCTCTGGCACTCCTCTGATGTTACTTTCTAGACCAGTGTTTGCAATGGACTAGTATAAAGGAAACAAGTATGGAATCCAAGACGGTTATTCCATTTACAGTTGGTCAGAGAGAGATGAAGCACAGCAAACCTCAGAGCCCACATCTGTAGTATCTGTGCTGGGCAGACTCCTCTCTCCCCTGTACTCACCTAATAGCCACCTATTATGGGCGGGCCAATGCCTAGAATACAACTTTGGATTCCAGAAGACTCTTTAAGATGCAAGCGTTGATATATGGCACCCCCAATAGCCTAGATTTTCTATGATTCCTATTTTTAAACAAGCTCCATAAAACAAGTGATTTTAGCTTCCAGTTTAATCTGGACTTACATTGAATTCATTAAGTCCCAAGTAATACTGAGAAGCTGGGCACATACTTTCTTCACTCTTTTATTAAAAATAAGCATTTTAGTGAGTCTAAAGACTTTTTATTTTTTTCTTTACAATTATACCCTCTCCTCATACCAAGATTCATTAGTTTGGAACATGAGATGGTCGTGGTGAAAGCTGGAAATTGCCAGGATTTTCTTGTCTTAAGGAGTTCAGAGGAGGTGCCCAGGAATGAGTCTCCTGTATCAAAAAGTGAGCAGTGATAGCCAAATTAAATTAGTCCAGGAGCTATGTCCAAATCCACATGCTCGTTCCTTTTCAATGTCTGCTATTTGAAAGATACAATGTCTTGACATCTCTCTGTGAGAAATAAAGAGACCTCCCTCACACTATTCTGTCCTAAATATGAGATCTGGGACTTTGCCAGCCTCTCAATCACTTCCTGATGGCTCTCGATGCTGAACTGGCATATTTTTGGCCTTGGGAAGGGTTGAGAGAGAGGGTTGGCTGCTTTCCAAAGAGACGAAGGAGCAAAAGAAGGGGGAAGGGAGGGTGCTCCCCTTAGCCTCAATTTTTTAAGAAGACATGGACTGTTGTGTCTAAGGCATTTTAGGCTCACCCTTTAATTCTTTTAGAAGCCTGGTCTGGTCTGTGAGTGGTAGCTCTGCCCCTGATGTTACACACATGGTCACTTAACTCGAGCAAATTTAACCAGACTTAACCAGAAAAAGAAACCATTTCTATCGTGAAGTCCACTCCAGCAGCCATTTTATCAACACACATGGCCCGAGCAGAGGAAGGATGAGAGACTTGGACCTGCCATTCTCACTGCTGGGCCCCGGTCTTGTGAGCATCTCATTGTGTGAGTATCTCCTCATATTGAATGGATCCTCTACTGCTTAAAGTTATCTTTTATGTCCCCTAAAATGTGAGCCAGTCTCAGTTCTTCACCTAAGTACAACCAAAGAAAAATCTACCCCAGAGATTTGGGTGCGAAAACTTTGACCATGCACAACCCTTGCCTTCCATATTTACTGCCATTGAAGCCTAACTTTTCTATGAGTGGTGCCTCCATTATTCTCTATGCAAATTCAAGTTCTGGTTGCAACATGCACCAGGGAGCAGAAAGTGGCATCAACTCTTAAAACACTCTAGTGGGAAAAAACTTAGAGAGAGTGTAGTCTAGTCTTAACCCCTCGGCTGCATAGAGAAAGACACCAAGGGTATGGAAGTATCTCATTCAAGGTCCCGCTTGCAGAACTGGGATGGAATTTTGGCCTCCAGTGCTATTGCTGCATTTGCGAAAAGGAAGCATTTTATGTTTCATGTGTATGAAGCCATTCTTCAACACTGCCCTATAGATCTATTATAGATTATAAGCGGTTATCAAATTTGGAGCAATCATCATCAACAGAACAACAACAAGAAAATCAATCAAGCTACTATTGGAGGTACCATTTGATTTATTTTTACATATTAGCCTAAGATACCCTTTCCCTGCTAATAATGAGTCTCAGAAGACACAATACTGTATACTAGGGAGTAAATTCAAAAATCAATCAATCATCCAATATGTATTGACCATCCATGACATCTTCTACTATATACAAAATATAATGCTGGCTGACGTGATAAAAATATAAAACAACGTTTCTGTTCTTTTAGGGTAGAAATTGGTAAAATACATGTTCACAGGTATATGTATATTCATATATATGAAAGGAAAACAAACAATAAAAATCTGTCCGTGATTAAGTGCTATAGGAGATCAAGAGACAAATTTGTCATTGGGTGGTGAGACGATTTCTGAAGAAAGAAGAATTTGGTGTCTATTACAACAGGATAGGGCAGGACAGGATAGGATAGGATGGGAAAAACAGGGAAAGAGAGAATACTATAGGCAAAGTTGAGGAGGTGCAAATAGATATGGCAGGTTCAAGAACAGTGTACCATCCTGACTAAAGTGGTGGATCTTGTAAGAGATAATGAAATATGAAAATTTAAAATGCCTATAAATAATAATTCATTTAGGGTTTATCTAACCAAATGAATGAGTTGTTACACTTTTAGTTTTTTGGAAGACACACATAACTTCAGAATACGGTGTAAGTTGGAAGCAGGAAGGAAAAGGGCAGGAAGGACTAATAGGAAGTTACTGCGGTAGCACAGCCTGAAGGGACAGGGGCCGGGAAGAGAGTGGCGAGTGTGCGAACAAAAATAATGGATGGGTGTGAGCTTTATCAGGTGTGAAAAACTGACCAATTTCAGCTCTGGTTGGTATATGAGTGACAAGGGAAAAACAAAAAGATAACCATCTCAATGGCAGAAATAAGGCCCTCCAGAGAGGCAGCTTGTTTGGGGAACGAGGGAGAAATCTGTGTTAAGCATATAAAGGTTTATGGAAATGGCCTAGAGTGAACGAGACATCTGAGACTCGAGTTCAGAAGTTAGGTCAGGACTAGAAGATGTCGATGTTAGGAGGTACCTACGGAGAGGCGAGACTGAACTAGGATGGTTTGTGAATGGTGAGAGTGAACAGAGAGACGAGCAGACGTGACCCTTGCCCTAATAGAGGCACATGTTGCAGTTCTTTCCTATTTATGACCATCCTCCACAACAGTCCTTAGCTCTGATCATTCAATTTCTGCCAAGTATGGTAACAGTGTTTAAATCACCTGGGAGCTTTGTGAAACCACCAATGCCTGGGTACTGCCCCCAGGTATTCTGATTTAACTGATCTGGGGTCCAGACATTTGAAATTCTCCAAAATCTGCCCTGGCTGGTGTAGCTCAGTGGATTGAGCACGAGCTGTGAACCAAAGGGTCGCTGGTTCGATTCCCAGTCAGGGCACATGCCTGGGTTGCAGGCCAGGTCCCCAGGAGGGCCACATGAGATGCAACCACACATTGGTGTTTCTCCCCATCTCTTTCTCGCTCCATTCCCTTCTGTCTAAAAATAAATAAAATCTTAAAAAAAAAAAAATTCTCCAAAATCTCCCTGTGCAGTGGTAGTATTACGGTTTTGTTTAAAAAGTAGAGACTTCATCTTTTAGAGATACAAAATAAAATATTTATAGATGAAATGTTATTATATCAGGGGTTTACTTTAAAATGATAGGCAGATGCCTGAAGTGGGTAAGGTATAGAAGAAACAAGATTGGCCAGTGAGTTGATAACAGTTGAAGTCACATGACAAGTACATGAAGGTTCATTGTGTTTTTGTTTCTACTTTCATATATGTTTGAAAGCTTGAATAATGAGAAGTTAAAAATAAATCAATATGAAAATTTGCTAGGCAATCCCACAGTGTACCATATGGAGGACCCCTGCAACAAGGTTCTTTGTACATAGAGCTCTCCTCCTGGATCCTCAACTCCATCAGCTATCACTGTCTATGGGGATCCCCTCCCAAGCTGAGAGCAAAGCTTTCTTGCTTCTTCTAACTCTTCTAACCTAGAGCTGAAGGCCCAAATAGCAATCCACACTCTCCTTTTAAATTCTCCAGCAATAGAATTGACAGTTTCAGAGAAATTCCTCCTGGAGATGATGGAATTACCCACAGCAATTATGCTGCATTTCTTAATCCCTGATTACTGATAACAGAGACAGCAGGCCTGGTGCGTGTACTCTAAATCCTTTGATTGAAAAATAACAAAAACATTGATTGAAAAAAATTGTTTCTCTTTAGATGTATGCTTTCAAAAGAGGTACATTGGGATGCACCTACCCAATTCACCCATATTAGTTAAAAGAAGAGGAAGCAACTCACAAAAACTGAAATTCTGATAAAACCAGATTATTTTTATAAATAAGGCCCTACTCAGTTCAGGTCCACTTTTCCCATGAAGCTTTCCTTAGATCAACATTTCAAACAGCAAACTGAGCTCCTTCCATCGACCAGGCACAGTTGGTGGGTCAGGAGCAGTGACTTTTTTTAAAAAAACAAAGCAGACCAGAATAGAAAACACTGGAGTGCATCACGTGCACTAGTGGTATTGTTTTGGTGAACATTCGTTTCAGAAATATATACGTGTATGTGTGTGTATTTAACTGGTCTTAAGGTAAAATAGTCAAAATTGTTTTAAATCCAGTTTTCTAATTTCACTTTTCATGCTCAATTTCACAGCCCTTTCCCCTTCAGATGAGGGTGAATTAGGGAGGTCTGGAGCTTGGGACAGTCCATGGATAACTGAAGACATCAGGAGTCTAAAAGATGAATGAAATCAAGACTTAGGAGCAGGCAGTCGGGAGGAAAAAGATGTAGCAGAGCTGGAGATAGCAGAGTAGGTCAAATCAGGCATGAGGAAGCCAGGCAATTCCAGGGACAAGACTAGGTGACGTGGCTCTAGGAACATTACATTTGAGTGACCTCAGGGATAGGGATCTCATTAGAAGGGCTTATATTTATATTTGCATGGTAAACTTGGACTGTATCTTTTTGGGGTGGGTCTGGTGGGTTCTAATAGAAATTATGGGGAACCTAAAGCCCTCCAACCCATGCCACCCAAGTCATGACCAATAGGGCTAAGGAAGCACAAGTCAGTCAAAGTCAAAGTGGATTCTGAGACCCAGGCCCCAGATGGAGTTCTTACTTCAACCCTGTTGCCTTTCAAGCTGCCTATTGGATGCAGGAGTACCAGCAGCCAGCCTACCAGCAGGGGGCTGTACAGCCTCTGAGGAGGCCTGCAGGCAACACCCATAAAGGGCATCTGGGTGATACCTAACAACCACCCGAAATAAGCCAGTATCAAAGGAGAGAAGGAGTGGAAATGGCTTCAAGGGGTATTACAAAGGTAGAATGTTGAAGAGTTTTATTTTGCTGGAAGCTGGAGGGTGGTAAGAGAAAGGGAGCATGTTGAGATGGCTTCATAATCTGGAATCTCAGTTACTGGGTGGTCTCTCCTCTGGGCAAGCTGTGCCCCAGGGTCATGGGGTTACACTGAGTTACTGGTCCAGGAACAGCCTGAGTGAGTCTATTAGAAACAAGTCAGGAAGACATAATGGGATTGGAGGTCACTGCTGTGAGGGTCAAAGAACCAGAGCAGGGAATGTGCTTCACAATCATCAAAAACTATTAGGACAGTCGCGCTGCATCATAATAACAGTATCCAAACCCTGCACTTGGCCACGTGAGATAAGGTCTGTAAATACATTCGGAACGCAGTCCCCACAGAGGCCCTGTTAATGTTAGTTCCATTTACAGTGTATCGAGTGCTTTCCCAAACACGAACAACATCCCATTTCAGTCTCACAACAACCGAGCGAGGGAGGTAAAAGGATGGTGTTAACTTCACTTTAGAGAGTATGAAACTAAGATTTCACCCAATTAAGTGATTTTCACAAACCCAGTGGGAGGATTTTGCTCATAACTTAAGTCTTCTACTGCCTCACCTTATGGGAAACCAGCACAGAGAGTTTGATCCAGCATTCAGGACCAAGGAGCAGGGTTTGACTCCCGAGAAATAAGAAAGAATCAGAGCAGATAAGTTCAGTAAGCAGCCCCAGGTTAGTGATTAAATAAATAGTGAATTATTTAAACAATGAGACATTGATTATCAGCAGACAATAAACCCAAGGGCAACAAGCCCTGAAAGTGGGCACTCTAAGGAGAATACAATCTGGCAAATAAAATGAACTTTTTTTTAAAGAACATACCTTTTGAAGTCAGGAATATTACATATATAAGATATATATGTATCATATAGTATGTAATTATATCTATACAACATTTTATTTACATATCATTATTATTGCATTACTCCTTGTCCTCTATTTGAATTGTTTACAATGAAAGTGAAATTAAATAATTTCTATTTCATTGTTACAAATACAGGAGGTCCTTTTACTCTCAGGTTAATTGGAACCTGAAGGGTTTTAAGTCCCTTTAAAATAGGGACATCATAAATAGTGAGGGGACAAAATCTTCTATTATAACCTTAACTTGAAAAAGAAATGAAACTAAAATTATGAAAATAAAGTTTATTGAACAAAGTGTAGATCATAATTATAACTAGTTGCTAGTTCTTAGAAGGAAAAAAATGTGTCAAATATTGATTGGTTTGTTTGGATTTCATATAACTTTTTCAATCCAACTAACAGTAAAACTATAGCAGTCTTCGCTTTATACATGCCCAGAACCTCCTAGGAAAGGTTATTTTCACAAATAGACCCAAGAGCATCAGAAAGTTTTCTAAGAAACCAATTGATATTTCAATGATTCTCTTTTGAGTGTGACAGATATACATTTGTTAATGATTTTACATGTGATTGAAGTAGTTTTCCAACATTACTTTCATCAACTTCATGAGATCTTACACTTTTGCAAAATTTCCCATTTCCCCCAGCAATCAAGTTTCCTGTGTTTGCATTTTACTGTCAGATGTTTGCCACTTCAGAAACCTGGCAGGAGCCAGCAGACAGGACGATGATGCCATGAGCAGAGACGCACACTCGTGTGGGAGGGGTGAGTTTATAGGAGTCACTGTTTTAATGTTTTATGATACAATAACTTTCGCTCGAAATTAGGAAACAGGTATTGAATACTCAGATGACGAAAATCTCACGTAACGACTTTTTCTTGCATTCACATGCTAAATGTAGAATGTTATATCCATATCCAGAGAATCTAAGTTATCGGCACCCAAAGGCTCCTCTTCCCACCACTGCCCACCCTCTCCACCACATGTCATGACCCTCATCACCTGGGGGCAGCCCCACAGGTAAAGATACGGGGGGTGTGCTCAATAACCTCAGTAAGGAAGTCTCTGACATCCCTAGTCATGTGAGACATCGCAGTCACAGAGCTGACCAGAATTCTTCACACCTGTCTCTGTCCTAGGACACCAGTACTGTCCCATGGACCTGCTCCGGTTGCCACTCCTCCTAGTGCTGTCCCTTGGAGACACAAAACCTGGCTTAGCAGCTGGGCAAAGAGCAAAGATGGTAGCTCATAGGAATTAGCAGATCAGAGGAAGAAAAACCACTAGTCCCATCTGCTCTGATCCATAAATAGAGACAGATTTACGTGTGTGTCTATGCGAGGCAGTTTAGGGGAAAGGAATGTACATCTTAAGATAAGGCCAGTTGCATTAGCAATGCTGCTGGTATGTCTGACAACCAGAGATGTAAGCAGAATTAGAGCTCTAGGCCTCGAGGTCAGAAGCAATTACTTGGATAAGGGTCTTCCTTTTGGCCACCACATCAGCAATAGTCTCTCCTGTGACTTTTTACTCAAGACAAAATTCTAGTTAAATGAGTCATCTTCTTTCTAGGCCAAGAAATAACATTTTTGAAGTCCTTAGGGTAACACTTTGGAGATGTTCAAAACCGAAAACTTGTGATTCCAGCCAATCACATTATCTGCAAAGGCTCACGGAGACCAAGTTCCCCATTTGATAAACATGGTGAGGGCTTAATGCGGACAGCGCTCTGGAGGCAGTGAAATCTCTCACATTCGTATGTAGCATTTCTAGTTGATTCCCAAAGTGGCAAGGATGTAAAAACAAGAGTTTGTTTCCAAGACAGGAAGATGTAGGAAGAAGCCTGCCCAATGTCAGATGTATTTAAACTACGTTTTGGTCCCTCGATGCTGAGCAACATTATCGTCAGGAAGACAAAGTAGTACTTATTGATAGTGAAGAGCAGTGATGAAAGTTCCAAGCAGGATACGTATTGGAATGTAGAGGCACGTTAGGACATATTGTCTGAAATAAAAGTAAGTCAATAAGAATCCATGTGGAAACGGTGAGAATGGCTACCTGCAGAATGAGCCACTTCCATTGAGTGGAAGTCCATGCCTAATCTAATTTACGGAGGCTGGGAAATGTGAGTGAGCTCATGGACTGTTTGATCATCATTTACTAAACCTACCACAATCTACCCTCCTCATCACCAAATGTTTTGTTGTTGTTTTTTTACTACACAGAATATTCTTAACTCCTCTATGAGGGAGACAAGCCAAAGCTCCCCTCAGCTGCTGCATCCAACTCCAAGTTCATCTTTCTGGGTGATATCCAATTGTCTTTCTATCAGATTCAGTTAGATGTGATGTTTCAGGTCCTGACGTCTTGATCTAAAAAAAAATAAATTATCTACTCACTCTCACATATATGCACGAGCATACATGCACATCCACTAAGGTATGTGTAAATACTTCCATCTGGAAAGGGAAGAATGGGGGAAACACAGCAGCCCCTCAGCTGCAGCAGTTTTGGAAGCCAGGCGGACACTGGGAAGACCTGCTGCCCATGGGAAGGGAGGCTCCTTGGTTAGGCTATAATCTGCTTTCTGTCAAGAGCTCCCTTTTTCATTGTTCCCCACAGCTCTTAGATTGATCCTCTAGGAGATTCCTCTTCGAGCTCATTCTTTGGCCGCATCCAAATGAGGTTTGAGGGACTGAGACTCTTGACTCTCTCAACGTGCCTCCTACTCATTGACTATTTGGGGCTTCAGGGTTGTTTAGGCTCTGAATATTCAGATTCTTTTTCATGGTTGCTTTAGTTACTATATTTTGCTATGTATATTGTGCACATTTGTTTCCAAAATTTTCAAGGGAAAAATAAGGATGTGCATTATACATGGGTAGTACCTGAAATACCTTGTATTTGTTTTTGTGTTTTGTAATTATTTGTTACATAAAATTTCTTGTACCATATGTTAAAAAATAAATGCTAAAATTCCTTTATAATACAAAAAGCAAGTATCAAAATATAAAAGAATAAAAATATGAATTAAAAAATTAAAACAAATTTTTTTTCCTGAAAGTTTGGGCCAGAAACATGGGTGTGTATTATATACAGTGAAATATAGTACATAATTCCCTAAAAACTCTTTGCTTCTCATGTCATTGGACAGTAGGCATACTCAAAGGACTTCCAGCATGTGGTTCTCAGTTCTGTTTAATTTCTTTGCTTCCTCACCTCCATGCCTCCTCTCTCATCTTCATGGTGGCTACTGGAATTAGGCTATTAGCATCAATGGGAAGGCCACACCTTGAGCGATGTTTGTCTTGAGGCATTTTCCCTCTCGAAGTCAGTTTAAATACCATCTCTTATTGTATGGGTTTTAGAAACGGTCAACTCTTCCAAATTTCTAAGCTATCAATTTGAACTCTTTTCATTCCTTTTCATTATCTGCTTTATAAACTGACTACTCATCTCCCTAGTTCATCTCTTTCTTGTAATAACTTGCCAAATATAGCCAATAATATGACACCATCCTAAAGCCCTGTTTTTCATTATTTTCTCATAGCACTGCAAGTTCATTAGAGAAGTGATCTGTCTGTCGGGTTATTAGAAGCAATAGTTTACCTAAGTATTTTGCCACAACATAATAGGGATTGCTATCTTTCCAGCTTCCAGCATTAGTTTCCTCACAACGCCCCTGATGACTAAGGCAATGCTGCATAGTTTAGGGTTCTCTAATGGAAGCATCCCACTTCAAGACAACTTCTGTATTGTCACAAGATGCACTAACAGACCAATCCCAAAATCTTAGTTACTTGGCTCAACATAAGCTCATTACTTGCTCTCATAAAGCCTCATATAAAACAGCAGGAACTCCCTTCCACTCAGTGACTGAGGAGGCTTCCCCCATCTGTCACTAGAGCTTGATCCAGTGACCGTGGGCCAGCTTATAAAATCAAAGCACTGAATTTGTAAAAGTGAGGGCTAGCCCTCTGGCACACGGTGACAAGAGACAGAAGCCCAGCCTCATTGGACATTGACACCTGTCTCTTTGTTCCACCTTCGCAGAGAAAGTGTATGCTTTTGTACCTGCAGCTTTTTAAGGTACAGGTTGTAAGCTTTTGTGGGCCGTAGTCAGGGTGACCAGCTATCTCAGTTCACCTGGGACTGGGAGGGTTCCCTGGTCATGGGACTTTGGGTTCTAAAACCAGGAGAGTCCCAGGCAAACTGGAACAAGTTTATCATCCTGGCCACTGTTCTCTTTAACAATCAGATAAACAGAAAGATGCACATGTCTGAAGAAACTGCTTTGGAAGTCATGCAAGGCGTCATCTTCATCTTCCTCCCACTGTGAGCTGACATGGCCTACTTTCCAAAAAGACAAATGCGCCTGGATAAACAGCCTGGCCCGCACTGCATGTAAGAAAGCTCTGTTGTTTCTTTTAAATTTTAAATATGTGCAGCCCCCCACCCCCCGCCCCAATACAAAGCATGAAGATAAAATCATAATGGGATTCAAAGAGGAAAATATTTAACAGAAAATCCAGAGGCAAAACTTCTCTTTCCCAAAAGAAACTAGGCCCATGACCCATGCATTCAGCAAGACTTCGTCATGAACCTGAAGAAAGACCTGCTTCGGGGCCTGGAGTTATGATGGAGTAGGTCAATTTTCTCAATAAACGTTCATTATATTTTACCCTTTGAAGAAAAATGTTGCTTGGTCTTAAACAAATTAAGAGTGCTCAGGCTTTTTATTTGAGGTGTTTTTTAGTTGAATATTATTAAAAATAATTACAGGCTGTGGATTTAATCTAAAACACAATCAGCACCCCCAAAGTCCCCTACAGTGAGTTAAAGCATCCTCCTTCTCAAAATTCAAAATTAAGTGGAAATTCAGATTAGTTTTGATTTATAACCACATTATGAACTATTTAATATTTTCAAGAAGTCATTCCCTATGCCCATATTAAATTAATTTACAACAGAATATTATATAATTTATATAAGCATGCATATAATAAATTATAACCCGACTATATAATTCTACATGTATAATTAATTACATTAACCATCTACATTTTAAGCCTACAATTAGATAACCCTAAAAGACAACCCCGTTAGCATTTTTTAATAAATACTTGTGTTTAACAGAGCACCTGATAGCTGATAGAGCAGTGTTAACATCTGTTCCATTATTTCCAGAGGACGTTGGTTGAACGCAATACTATTCACATAAAATATGCATTTGTTCTTGACTGTCAAGTACCTCTATTATTTTATTAAAAAGTCAAAAAAGAATATAATCAGACTCCATAATTTATGTGTGACATTTTCATTACAGAAAACTTTATGCAAAATTGAATTCTAAAATTTAATTTCCTGTGATGTTTAAATTACTTACTATCTGGCTCCTCTCCAAACATCGTGATCATTGAAGGCCCCATATGAATTCTATTAAGGATACATTTTGCTGCTGCCAGAATATACAGGGCATTTTTCTAAGCAACTCTAAGAATATGCTTCTTAAATATATTTTGTGCCAGTTTAAATAGTTTTTCTCGCACAGGAAAGAAAAGCAGGAACTTTTCTTTCTTTTTTTTTAAAAAACCACAGACAGATTTTCTCTGCTTCTCTCCTTCCCACCTTGCGTGTGACCTCTTATTCCTGATACTTTAACCCAAAAGAAGCCAGGCTGGTCCAGCCTTGTCAGTTAGGACTCACCACATCACAGGACGATAACCAGGTTCCTTCTGGCTTTCTTTTTCTTTCAGGCAGCGCCTAGAAAGAGGCTTTGTCTCAGGCAGAGCCCACGGTGTGGACGTCTGATCCTCTCTCTTTGTCACCTACTCAATGTAATGGTGGGCAGCGCCTTCCCTCATTCCCCACTGCTGCCTCGTCAATGGGAGCCACCTGCCTTAGCACGATCATTCCCCGCATGCTTTGAGAAACCCGTAAATGTCACCGCACCTCACAGCTGCCAGGGGAAATAGGACTACTAATAACGAGCAATGATTTAAATAACGAGCCTTTGAGGGAAGGAGGTTATCGTTAAGTTACCATAATGGATTCTCTTGGAGAGAACAGATTTCCCAAATGGCATTTTAAATGGGGAAAACATGGAGCTGTCAGTGGAACGAGGAAAGAGAAGGTGTGAGCAATTGTCAATCAGCCAAGGCGTGGCAGGATTCCGTGCTCAAGGCTGCCCCCCAAGGTCAGCCAGCAATCCTTGCGTGCTCCCAGGCCAGCCCCACCGAAGGGAGTCTCCCTCCATGGCCAGGCACCATAAAATGGGTTTGGAACACAATGAGGATCAAGACAGTACTCTGACCTTAAAGAGTTCAGAGTTCAGTAGGTGGGTAACTCCTCACATTTGTGTACAACTCTACATTTACAAAGTGATTCCACATGTTTCATTTGATGGTCACTTCCCTGAGAGGCAGGAGGCCAAGTGTAATTTCATCTAATGAATGAAGGAACTAAGACACACTTGAGTGGCCAGGCCTCTCAGAGACCAGGCAATCTGCTTCACTCAAATCCTAAGCTGGACTCCAATGGAGGAGACCATGATACAGGTATGTCCTGATACTGGGCATGGGGGAGGGCCAGCTCTCACTCCAGCACCTTGCCAAGGCCTCTGCATTGTCAGAGAAGTAACCTCAACTGCGACATCCATCCTCATAGCTCTCCTCATGCATCTGTGACTGCAAATGTCTACCTGGTTCGATTTGGGGGATCTTGAGGAGGTCACTCTGCCAATGCCATTCCCCCAGGCTGTTACCCCAGTGCTTGAAATTCTACCATTGTAGAACCTTTTTTCCTCTTTAGGCACTCTCTTTTAAATGGTCACCCTAAGCGAACTAGTAGAATTAAGCCACAGTGACTAGTAAGAATGCTATTGGGGGGTGAATTCATCAGATGCTTTTCTCTCAATACCCAACGCACCTTCAGAAGCATTAACGGGGCACTGCAAACACACCACCAGAATTTGGGAAAGTGTTTCCAAAACAGTAGCTGCATCCTACCTGCTCCCTTTCCACTAACAATCCTGCTGCTTGTCCTGTAGACTTGACTTTCCCACCCAGTCTCTCTCAACCACTGCCTTCAACTTCCCATTGTGAGCTCTGCTCAGGCCTGCATTTCCCACAACCGATCTGCCTAGTTGTCAGTACGTCAGGTAACCATTGGCTCTTTGGATTCCAAACTACCACCCTGTGTCCTGAGGTGCCGAGGAGATGGAGACTTGCTGTAAGGCAGGCAAAAGAGAGACTTTGAGAGTAAGTCGTGGGATTTATCGTGAAGCCTCGCTTCATGGGCCCTGTGCAAATGGCCTTTGGTCTGAGTGGGAAAGGAGGGTTGAAAGGAGAGGCGGGGAAAGAGAAAAATAGACGTTTCCAGACTTGGCCTCACTGAAAAGTCAGCTGATCCATTCGTCCGCCTTAGTGACACAGGGATTTGAAGGAATGCCCTTACAAAAGGACAATGTAGGGGAATATATTTGGCAGAATAACTGATAATTATGATGCTCAATAAATAGAACCAATAACAATAATAATAATAATACTATAAATGAATGAATACCTTCGAATCTGTTGCTAGAAAGTTTGACAGGGGTTTTCACCTTTGTTCACCAGGTGGGTGAAAGAAAATGACCAGGTGAGGAGAGGCAAAAGTAAGTATTCCAGAGAGAGAAGGCTCTACTGTGTAAGGACATGGAGTGGTGGCATGTAGGGGAACTGCCATCAGTACAGGTCTATCATTCCGACAAGTGCCAAGTGAAAAGTATAAGATGGAAGTGACACGGGGAGAGGCTACGGAGGCTTGCAGAGGCCACTTTTGGGGTAAGGAATAAATGTTTGCCTTTAGCAGCATGGAGCAAAAGGAAGGTAACACTGACCAATAAGTAAGCCTTTAATTACTACCTAATAGTGGCCAAAAGCCCTGAAAGGCTAAATTAAGTGGATGTGGTCACTCAACAGTACTTACCCTCTTGAACACTAGTCATTCACCTTGGTTTGGCCCAGACATCACCTCCTCTGGAAACTTCCCTGGCCTATTTGGATGGACCCCATTAGCACTTTAGTGTGACCAGCACAGCCTCAGGGCCTGCCCCTTTCATAGCACCTACACCCTGAATCTTTATGGCTGATGGGCTTGGTTGGCCACATCCACCACTGTGGGCACCATGAGTGTAGGACTGGTCATTGGCCTGCAGTAGGTGCTCAGAATCTGTTGAAGGAAACTCTCCCTTGACCTTATAACTCTCATTTACTACCCAGTGTGTCTCCTTTGCTTTACAGCAAAAGTTCTTGAAAAAAAGTTGTGCATATGCTCTATCTCCACTTCTCCTCATTCTACTTTCTTCTCATGCTCTCTTGAAACTACATCAGTAAGGCTCCCTCCTTTCCTCTACAATGACTGTTTTTCTTAGAGTCACTAGTGACCTCTTCATTGCCAAATTCAGTGGGAATTTAGCACTGAACCACCTCCTACCCCATGAACACCTTCTCTTGGCTTCTGAGATGTTTTCCGCTCTTGGTTCTCCCACCACAGTCAAGGCCCCTTTAACTGGTTTCTTCTTATCTCCTTCACCTGTAAACGTCAGAGCTCCCTGCAGCAAAAGCTTTGGACTTCTCTCTTCTTGCTCACTCCCTGGGTGACCTTATCTGGTCCATGACTTGAAGTAGCCATCTTTATGCTGGCAGCCCCCAGCTGATACCTCTGGTCTCAAATTCTTCCTTGAATACCAGACTCCTTTTGCCAATTCCTACTCAACGGCTTTACGTGAAAGTTTATCAGGCATCTCAAACCTAATATGTCTAAAACTGGCAACATACACACAAAAAACGATTGCTCTTCTCCATTGTCCCCATCTCAATAAATGGCATTTACATTTGGCCAGGTGTTTAGGCTAAACACCCAGCAACATCCTTGCCTCCTTACTTTCTCACGCATCCACATCTAATGCATCAGCCAACACGTCATCTCTACCTTTGAAATATATCCAGAATCCAACCTCTCTTTACCACCTCCACCAAATCAGAGACTCCAGGCTGCCATCACCTCTCACCTAGATTATTGCAGTAACTTCCTATTCAGCTCCACCCTTAACCTCCTATCCTTAACCCAACACAACAGTGAGAGGAAACATTTTAAAGCTTAAGAAAGGTCATACCCATATGCTCAAAACCTCCCAAAGGTGCATCCTCTTCCTCTCTAATGACACCTTCTCCCACTCTCCCTCTTCTGCCTGCTCCAGGCCAGCTACTCTGGCCGCCTTGCTATTCCTCAATACGCCAGCATGCTCCCACCTTAATTCCTCTTACCTTATCATTTCTTCTACCTTAAACACTCTTCTCCCAATAGCTACAGAATCATTCCCTTACTTCCCTTGGGCCTCTGCCTAAATGTCATCTGTCCAGAGAAGCCTTCCTGACCTTTGTAAAATAGTTTCCTCCATCACTCTCTGCCTTTTGATTTTGGTCTTCTTTATAGAGCTTATCACAACCTGACATATTTGTTTCTTTTTTAAAATTTGTTTTTCTCCCTCCATGAGAACAAGAAATTTGTTGTTGTATTCACTACTGAATCCCCAGCATCTATAATTCAACAAATACACAAATGAAAGAATGAATGAGTGGGCAGGGATAACGTTAAACAAGGTAGGAAGACACTAACATAAGGGCTTCATTTCAGAAATGTGAAAGACAGTTTCCTTAATGAAGCCGGGGGAGTTTTTGTTGTGGTGATGGTGGTGGTTTCTTTTTGTTTTTAATCTTTGTATTAAACTCAGAACTACTCACTATTTAACCCTGCCAGCAAATATGAGTTTCCCCTGCTGCTGCTGTGATCACTGTGGTAGCATCAACCAGGAAATGAAATCTTAATCATAGCATCTGCCACGCACGCTTCCCTTACGGGCCCACAGATGAAACTCCAGAGAGGCAATCTCATTTCACTAAAACATGGTTGGGCCCAATAACTGGGGCTGGTGCTCATAGCACATCGTTCTGCCCAATGCTGCTTAATCTTGACAAGCTCCAAGGTTTATAGCACCCTAACCTTTAACGTAAACAGAAAAGCGTGTGCTGGTCTACTTACTTAGCAACCCACAAGCATTTGTGTTATATAAGTCTACCTGAGGGGCTTTTCAGTGTTACTGCCTCAGTTCCTTGTCGGGGAAAGGAGAAAAGATTTTTTAACTCTTTTGGGACCTATGATTACTACTGTCATTACCGGTTTACAGCCTAGTGGCACTTAATGCGGATGGAGAGAAAAGAGGAACAAGTCATGTCGGATCCAGCTTGACTTACCCATGAACACATGAGCAGGAGAATGAGAGGGAGAGGAGCAGTTTTCTTCATTTCCCAGAGGACTGGAAAGAAGGAACCTTGGGGACTTGGAGGAAGCGGCACTCCATCAGGTAACCATATGTCAACAACAGCCCAAGAGTGTCTCAGAGCTCCTGGCCTGCTGCTTCCTGCTTCAACCTGCAAGGGCTGCAGTGTGATTTCCAGGTACCTGACTGGGGCCAAGCCATCCAAATGTTGAGCCCTGTGAAAAGCGATTAACATTCCAGAGCAAATGTGTTACCCGCAAGAAAGGCCACTTCCAGGAGCACCTGGCGGCCACTGAGCCAGATGCGGGTTGGTCTCCGTGACCTCAGGGAGTCACTTGCAGATCGAATGTCAACAGGTGAGAGCCTCAGTCACTGGGGCAGGCAATTTTATTGATGGAATTGGGTTTACAAATTACCCTGAAAACACTCTAAAGTTAAATATTAAATTTCCCATTCCATAGTAGACTCCTTCTGGACTAGAAAGAAAAAAAGGCAAAACACCACCTTTCCTAATATCCATATCCCCATGACAGTAATACCTATTAAGAAGTACACAGAGGATTTTCAGGATCGACTATGGTAAAGATTTGCTGTACAGACGCAATCTAAAAATATATCAAATAGCTTGATCAAATAAAATCTAAAAGCTGGAAGACTCCAAAAAGCGTCTATAGAGTGGTTCCTAGTATGCTGGAAACTTCTTTTAATGAATTAAAGAATAAAAACCAACTATACCAATACTTTAGAAAGCATAGCACTACCAATATCTTTCAATATCCATATCCTGGTGGTAATTTGGGGTAGGGGTGCTCCCCTTGACCTCAGAGGGTACAACTCTCCCCAAATAGGCTTGACTCCTTGAATGAGATGCTACAAACAATGGACCTCAATTCCAGATGCACACTAGAATGAGCATTTACACATCCCAGTCTCTATAGATGGGGTCCAGGCAATGGTGTTTGTAGAGATCCCCTCAATGACTCAGTGAAACCATGAGAAACAGAAGATCTCAGGGCTCGCATAGTCCATGGTTTCTCAAGCTTGCCTGGTCATCGACTCACTGGGTGCCTCATGTTTTACCATAGATTACAAGGCACCTTGCCCTCTAGAATCTGATCCAGTAGGACTTGAGCAGTGTCCTAGAACCTGTATGTTTTTACAAGCATCGCATGAGATTTTTATGACCAGGCAAATTTGCGAAACCCTGATTTAGTACGCCTCCTCCCTTTGCAGAGGCAGCCTGGCATGGTTCCTAAGTGTAAGAGCCTCGTGGGTGAAGCTACTCCTGAGGTACCTTAGTGTTGCCCTAGAGCCTGATACACACAGCAGAAGCTTAATAAATAATTTTTGAATGATAAATGTAACAGTAGAAAAAGCAGCCAACCTGGTTTTAAATTTCTGATTTGGCCTTTGAATGATCACATAATCTTGGCCAAGACTCAAGACTTTGATCCTTCATGTTAAATGAAGATAAGACTGATTCCATCTACTGCCATATCAGATAAGATATTGTTTTCAAATAATGTTCATATAAAATTTCAAACATACATTAAGTGCTGTCAATATAAACATAGAAATTAAGGGCCAGGCGTGAGAACAATCGTCAGTACACAGAGTTCATGAGTGGTAGAACTAGACTTAGCCCAAAGTGCCCTAACTCCCAGCCAAGGCTACTCACCACTCTGCCACTGCACATGGAATTTCTGGTACGTGGTCCAGCTGAACTACTTCACCCAAACTACTGTGGTAGCACCATCTCTTCAGGGAAGATAATTTTCTTCAAATCTCCTCAGAAGCTCATTGTTCTCAGAACTGAGCTTCAAGCTCCTTGGTGAGAAACCAAGAGCCACCCCAATGGAATGAACGTGAAGTTTTCTGCATTTTTCTACCAGAGCAGGATGCAGGAGGAGAAAGTGGGGTGGCGAGCCTGCTCGTGCCTGCATGCAGACAAGTCCAGCCAGGAGAGAGGGACACCCTGGGGAGGGTGGCCTATAAGCTGTGGAAGTGTCACTGTGCCCCCTCAAGGATGACAGCCGAGGCAACTACATGAAATGCACTGTAACAAGAATCAGAATGGTCAAGGCAACTTCAAGTACTCGGATTAGTCTTTTTACTTTATAGTAATCTTTTAACACGTGTATGCTAAGTGTACATATACTGTAAACTGAGTCATGCAAAAACAATCATGTTAATGAGTTTGTTGGGGAAGACCCTGAGACTATCCTGAAGATCTACCATGGCAGCCTTATTACTTTCTGAGGCAGCCAAAAGTGTTATTGGTTTTACTAGATCTCTCCCTTCTACTTTCCAAAAGGGAAAAAAAGTTACAAACCATAGAGTAAGCAGCAGGCATAGTAAGTCTATGGACTGCCCACAAAGCTTGGAACATTGTCACAAAGCCTCTGAGGTGTCAGTGAAATGCTGACACCTTTAAAAGGTAAGTCCACATACTCCCAACCCAGAACATGAAGGCAGCCGTAGATGCTGACCCAGCTCCCAAGAACGACGAGAGGAGCATAATGTCAGCGCAGCGCAGACTTTGACGAGCTGCAAGGGTCCAGGCAGTGCAAAGCCATCATGCCTGCACTTCACGGGCCTGCTGTCCTGGCTGAGAGCTGGTATTGGGCTAAATTCATTTTTTCCCCTGTAATGATCCTGTTATTTTTAGAGATGTTAGTATGTCAAACCCAAGAAGATTGTAGCCCTTGGAGATTTTTTTAAAATTATGACTATGTTTGCAAAATGCATGAACTAATAATTGTGCTAAGATGCTAGGGAGGCCTTCATTCACTGTTCTCCAGAGTTCTGTTCTGTTCCTTGGCTTGCATCCTGCTCCCCGTAAGGAGAGTTCACGAGCGGCAGAGGAAGGCCGAGGAGCAGGGGCAGGCGAAGTGGCTTTCCACCATTGGAAAACAGAGCAGAGCTTAGACCAGCCAATGGCATATCAGGGTATCGTTTTTGTATCAGAGGTCTGGAATCTCCAATTCATGATCCAGATATGATCCTTGTTTTTACTTCATTTGACTAGTAGGTAAAATACCAACTTATAATGTGTGATCATATCCTTTTCCTGCTTATTAATGGCATTGCCCAGGAGAGAACTTTAGCTCTTTAGCCTATAATAGAGGATCCGGTTTCATGCCTCATGCTCTCTCTGCTCCAATAGTTTTCCCCTCTTTTTTTTCCTTGGGGGTCTCTAACTCCTCTTTCAAGCTCCAGATTAAGGTCCATTTTTAATGCGGTCCCTTCTTCTGGTTCCCATTGAAACAAGCTTCTTTCTGTGGCATTCATGAGTGGCAGTGTGACATAGAAGGGGGAAATAACTTTCAGAAACACAGTGACAGTTCTGTATTCATGTTAGGCAGATATTAACCTTTTGAGTTTGCTATATTCTTGTGATATATTTAAAAAAGTATAATGTGATCTGTGAAAAGGTATAATGATTTTTACCTGGGAAGATCATAAAATGAGATAGTAATGTAAAGAACCTTGCATAGTTCCTAGTACATAGTAAGGCATCAAAAAATGTTTAGTTTCTTATGCCTGGCATAAAATAAATATGCAATGTTTACAGAATGAAGATATCCCCATCTGCCCAGAACAAAGCTCTAAAATTTTTTGTCATATTCCAAACGGCTATGAGATGTCGGTATTACTCCTGAGTGTTCACCAGTCTCTTTCTTCCTCTATATTTCCTTCTCTCTCTTTATCCTTATTCTCTCTTAAGCTTAAGTCGTCATAAGCACTGAAGTAGAACACATGCGACACGTGTGCTCGTATCGGACCTAGACCACGAGGCTATTCCCAGTAAGTCTGAAAACATGAAGTTCCCACTGCAGATTCATGCAGGTCGTAGTGACCACTTCCTTTCCTCTAAGCGCTAGTGAATTATGTACTTAGTAACCTACGTTGGATCAACATGAGATTTGGTGGTCCAGAGTTTATAAACTTCTCCTTTCTCCTTGATCTCCCAAAAATGCAGGGCACCTTAGGACAACTAATTTATGTGGGTAAACCCTACTTTTGACACATGCACAAATCCGAAGAGCAGGCTGTATTAAAGCTATCACATAGAAAACTTTGTATAATAGCCCAAGCATATAATATATGAAACATTGGGTATTTATCCAAATCTCTTTGCAGTTTAATATCATAGAAAGAGACATACGATTTGAAGAGATGAATATACTCTCTATCTGCGAGTCTGCAATACTCAGTGGTGCCCAGAGAAGAGGACTGCAGAGCCGTCCACTTAATATTTTTACTGAAATGTGTGAGTCTGACAGTTGAAGTAAGGGTTGGCCCTATGCTGGTGAAGAACAATTTGAAAATATAAAGAAGTACCATATGGCCACCTGGCCCCAGTTCGGATCTCCTAATGCGGTGAACATTTAATGCACATTTGGGCTGCCCAGCACCATTCTGAACTGGGGAATTTTTTACCTTAGGAGGTCTGCCTTGCCTGGACTCGCTTGTGGTAGGCCCAGGCCTGTGGCCCAGGTTTCAGACTATGAGACACCGTTGGTCAAATAAGGTCTATTTCTAATGGAATGAGAGATGAGAAGGAAGAAGTCTCCATATGGAACCCATACTGACAGTGGACGGAGTGTGGTAGGAAGTCATCTGGCACCCAGAGATGACAGTAGGACAGACCTGCGCTAGGGTCCCGTGTGGGGACTGCAATGCCTGCTCCCAGGGACAATCATGCTGGGAGGCCCCAGTGGATCCTCCACCAGTGCAATCTGGGAATTTTTCCTGGTCATGCAGCCTCCAACTCCGAGTATCCGGCCCTTCTGGAGGCTCTACCACCTACTGTTTTTTCCACTTAAACTACCTAATAATGATTCTGTTGTTTGCAACTAGGTACCCTAACTGGTTAACAGATATAACCAACCTTGTTCAAGCCATTCACCTCTATGGCCCTGAATTTCCTCAGCTAAAATGAGGGGTTTTGTCTAAACCATCTCTAAAGTGCTTTCCAGTCCTGAGAGTCTATATTTATTTAATGCTCCAAGCTTATTTTTCAGGGTGACTTTTCAGGTCAATTCACAGACCAGCCTTCAGAGGTTTTGCAATTTGGAAAAGAAAACCATCGCACACCATGTTTCAAAAAGCGCTTTTTCCCTTCTAGAAATGATCGTGTTTCCATGGCATCGTGATCCCTCTTACTCAGCAGGCATTATCAACAATGTGTTAAGCCAACATTGCCCCATTGAGGAAGGGCACAGAATCGCTACAGGAGAAAAATGACATGGAGAGAAATCAATATTTTTGAATGCCCATGAAATAAACACTGGGTTAGGCGCAGCCATACATATGAATTGTCTCGTTTTAATTTTCAGAGTAACTCAGAGGTAAGAATTATGATTTTCATTCTACAGATGAGAAAACTGAGACTCAAAGCCATTCAGAGATTTGTCCAAGTCCACGCAAGAAGTGAGTTGTAGAGCAAAGGCTCAGTCTAGATCTTCTCTTTGCAAGTTTATGGCTTGGCCTGACACCCAGAATAAAATTGGTCAGAAGAGTTGATCTCCACACTTATTACCAAGTCTTCTAGGTCAACTCTCAAGTGGACTTGAGAGTTGAAACTGTCTGTTTTAAAATTAAGAGCAAGTTGGTTTTGCCTGAATAACCTAGAAATTCTTAATAAGGCTCATGATGAGCTTCCCAGGAGAATGGAATCTTAAAGAGAATTTCAAAGATGAGAAGAAAGTCAGATGCATACCAAGAATGCAAAGACTCAAGAAGAAAAAAATACGTTCTTGTTTCCTGATACCCTCCCCCGCTTTTTTTAATAATCTCTCCTATTAACCCAATTCGGTTACTAAAAACAGAAAACAAAATGAAAGCCTAGCATCCTGATGTATGTGACGCTCTCACAGGAAACTACTAAATGTTTATTAAGGCCATACCCTACATGAAAGCAAAGAGGGAAAGCATGGAGCCTGTTTCACATATTGTTACAAATCTGTAATGTTAGAATAAAAGGGAAAACTGATTCCTACCAATTATGAAAATGTACAGGATTAAATCAATAGCTCTGCCAGATCTGACCAGCATCTGGTCTGCAGCAGGGGCCAAATAGATCTCATTTGGGATATTTATGAAAAGTAACTTCTAAAACATAAATCAGGACTATAAAATCATCATCTGATTACCAAAAATTTTAAAAGCAGAGAAGAAAGCGTATTCAAGTGTGAAATATGGTTTTGGAGAAGGGAGGAGGCAGGCAGCTTTAGCACAGACAAGCAGCAAAACTCAAAGAGCAAGAAGAGGGAGGGATGGATGTCTCCTGTAGAAAATTTAGGCTGTGCCTTTCTGGACACGGCCCATGGTGAGGAGTCAAAGCTGTAAGCCATTTCAGTCCAGCCCTTCCTGCCACCCAACACTTTCATTTCAACTAATGATTTAGGCCAGCCAAAAAGAGACTCGGGGACTTACTTGTCCAAATAATCATTTTAATTTTTTTTTTCCTACCTGAATGTGGTCTTAAACCCAAGGAAACCCAACAAAGAACTTATGAACCCAAGTATAAAAGAAAGAAAATATAGGTACATTTAGAAGTACATAGGATGTATAGACAGGGATTTGGTTTCCAGGGGTGTCCAACCCCTTGGCGTCTCTGGGCCACATTGGAAGAAGAAGAGTGGTCTTGGGCCCCACATTAAATACATTGTGACATGTAATCACACACACACACACACACACACATACATACACAAAAAAAATCTCATAATGTTTTAAGTAAGTTTATGATTTTCTGTTGGGCCACATTCATAGCCATCCTGAGCCGCATGCAGCCCATGGCCCGCAGGTCGGACACCCCCGGACGGTGCTGGTTTGTAACAGAAAGATACACTACGGGCTCTGGACTGCTGACACTTCCTCAGGGGTCCGTACCAGGAAGACTGTGCTGAGGTCATGGAGCCTTCCTGCTCCTCGGCCTCCATCCCATAGCAGACAAAGTCTTAGCCAGGTCTCATTTGTTCCTTTTCAAGGAATGCCTAATTTTAGGCTCAACCTAGATAGAGTTCTGTGATTACGTGATTTTTTAATTAGGCGAATTCAATATTCTGTTCTTCTATCTGGTCCCAAATCGTGAGGAGGTTTACAACAATCCTTTCTTTAGCAGGGTGGCCAGGGTGGAGAAGTGAGGTTTGACAAGGGAAAAACATCACTGAAAAGAACTGTCTTTGCAGAAATCTTTTCACTGGCTGGACACATGAGCACCCAAAATGTTTGTTAATTTTTTTTTTCTGATTTCAATACATAAAATTAAATGAAGAAATTAATGTATTTGACAAACATTTTTAGCACCTACCATCTGTCATGTACTCTAGTAGACCTGAAGGACACAGGATGAGAAAGATAATGTTAACTTTTTGAGGGGACACACAGTTTAGTCAGAAGGATAAAGAATGTGAAGACGTTATTTCAGTGTGCTGTGGTACTAGATATGGGACGCTTAGGCTCAGAGAGCTCTAGGGACACAGAGGAAGCAGGAGATCACGAAGGACTTCCTGGGAGAAGTGACGCCTGAACTAAATGCAGACGAGTAATCTGGAGTGAGCCGGGAAAGAAAGGGGCCTCTAGGCAGGGGAAACAGCCTGCGTGCAGACACAAAGCTACCAGCAGCCCGGTGGGCAGAGAGGACCAAAGGCAGGTCAGTACTTCTGGAGTGCACTGAGAAGTGAGAAACATGTCTTCTCTGAGAGAAGTTCACTCAACAAACAAAGGACTGAACATCACTGCTATTTGGGAAGTCTAGAAATTGCTAGAAGATTCCATTTTCCACCAGCAAAAACAGCAAGGCAGGGACAATGCTGATCATTTTTACTCACTTAGATGTAGCTACAGTCCAAAGTGCTTATAAGGTACCCAGAGTCCAAAATGACCCAAGACAACAGATGATGTTGAAAGAGAAAACAGAAAGTGGATGATGAAATTAGTCTGAGCAGTAAGAAATGTTGATGTAGGGTGAGCCAGAATCGTAGGAGAGAGCCACTCAAGACTATCTTCTTTCCTCTGTAGGGAGTTGCTGATGTCTGCTGGTTTGTTGTTGGTTGGTTGGCTTTGAATTAACATAAGATAGATGATCATTCTGAAATTTCTAACTAGCCACTACTTCTCTACCTCAACAAATCAGTATTTGTAAATTGAGTGCCTCTCGGTTATGTAGCGATTTCCTCTTAAATATTTTCATGAATGTCCCCTGAATTGCATGTGCGAGGGAAGCAGGTGACAATCATTGTTAAGTGCCACTTTCAAGTGAAAACACTGAAGGTCCCTCCAGAATGGCGACTACTTGCTCTAGGTCACCGAGCCAACCACTGGTGAGTAGAGCAAGTTTTAGAATCCTGCAGTGTGACCCAAATCCAGGCACTCCCTGGCAACAGGGTCTGAAAGTCTGAAATAATAAGTGACTTATGAACCAAAAGACTGAACAGTGTTGCTTTAATTCTTCTATCTGTTTCCAGGAACCTAGAGTTCACCCACAAAGCTGTATCTTGGAGATTCCAGAGCAACACAAAAGGAACAGAGGGAAAAAAGCAGCTTTAGAGGCACACAGACCAGAATTCAAAAATCAGTTATATACTGGCTGCATGGCTTGGGACACCTAATGCTTTTAAGTATCAGTTTTCCCATCTGTAAGTTGGGAAAGTAAATTATTCCTCACAAAAATAAAAGCAGTAGAAGAAAAGCATTTCAGGAGGGTACCTGGTATGAAGTGTTATGTCAATGGTCACTGTCATGAATATGACCATTACTCTGTACCCACTTACACCCTTCGTCCCAAAGCATAATGCTGGAACTTTTTCAGCAAATCCATAGGAAGTGTTGCCTCATATATACTTTAAAAGGTTTCAAAATATCAAAAGCCCACTTTTGGCTACACAGTGATGCATCTGCACTCTCTAAGCACCTGGTAACCAGTCGGAATAGTGTCCTAATGCCTCCATGAGCTAGTTTGTTATTAATTTCTCTCTGCTGATCATGACAGAGAGGATACAAATCATTGATTGCCAGCAATTGTTTTACCATGCTTGGGATATGACTAAATGGCCTGCAATGTTGAAAAAGGTATGATTAAGGAGAGAAAAGTGATAAAACAGATGTTGAATAAAAAAATACAATTTCCCATTGACTAAAGTAGCAGTTGCACCCATGAGAATTAGCTACACAATACATTCTTCCCTCAAGGGCTTGAGACTCATTCTGTTCCTGTTCATTTGCCCCCTGGAAAAAAAGCCCAACCCCCTCAGGGAGTCATGAATTATTCTGTTTATTACCCTAGTCTGTAATGTACTCTATATCTTAAGTATACAGACTTTAAGGTTAAAATCCAGTCTATTTCCTAATGCTTACTTTGGTCTTGGAGTCTAACAAGCGGCACCACACCTTTCATGAACTTTAACGACAACTTCGGCAAGCTGGTTTGCTCACACACTCAAAAAGACCACGACTGAAACGTAACACCATCGTGCAAATCTTTCTATTGCTGTAGTTTCAAGGAAAGGTACCAAGAGCTCTTTTCAAGTGGCTTTTTGCTGGAGGCCAATTACAGCCTAGTAACCAGAGGAGTACCTTAGCGTTTGTCAACATTTTTCTTCCTGGGGGTAAAAAGAAATAAAATTAAAATGGAATGGAGGGATGAGTGGGTAAAAATAAAACCAGAGACCTGTGTTATTCAAATGATCTAAAGCATTCCATGTTGAAAAAAAAAAAACTAAATATCACTCACGCAACCAGAAATGTAAAGAGGACACAGAACTAATTATTTGCTATTGGATTTCTGTTTAATATTCATAAGAAGCTTTTAAACGGTTACCTCGTTACTCCCCCACCCCCCTCCAAATATAAAGATGATGAGTTCCACCACCCAAGGCTATTGGCCTTCATTTTTAGGACTCTGCATGAAAGAAGTTGAGATATTTTTGGAAGAAAAAGTGAAGGTATTTTGGAATGATGATGAGGACACGGAAAGGAAAATTTGTAAAAAGGGCCTCCTCAGAACTTACCTACTGAGAACTACAAGTTCTAAGTTAAAGTTCTTATTGCCAGGAGTTAACATTCTGAAACATTAAGATTCCATCCAGAAATTTCTCAAGTCATTTCAAATGAAGCTACCTGCTATTTCCTTTCAAAGTGAGTTATAATCTAATATATCCATTCAATGTTTTGGCTTAATTTCTGAGCCCATGGGAGGACTGTACTTCCTGGCCCCTTTGTGTTAGGTGGAGCCAGTGACTAGTTCTGACCAATAAGTTCCAAGCAGAACTGACACATTCACATCTGAGTTGTGCATTTAATTCCTGGAATCATTCCTTAGAGATTTCATGTTCTGTCTGCTGTGATAACTGGCAATACTCCAGATGACTGCTCTGTCATCCTCGGTCCAGGAATGAGGACAACCATGAGAAGGAGCATCTTGCTAACTGGAAATGGATATGTGGCACATGAAAGAAATAAACCTTCCTTGTTTCAGGTCGATGAAATTCAAGGGTTTTGTTACAGCAGCATAACCTAACACATGCTGACGAATACACTTTAAATAACTGCACAACATTAACTCACTGTGGTAACTTCCCTCGGCCAGGACCCCTGCTCTCTCTCACACCCTCTTTTGTCCCTCTTATTAATTCAGCCATAGCACTAATTCAATCTAAAATTCTTTGCCGTACTGTGCTTAACAAATTTGATGTTGACAGAATGCAATAATTTATGGCCAGTATCTTAATTTATGTATTGGACACTTTATTAACCTATACTCTTTGCAGCCTGTACATTTATAATGGGTTTAGAGTGGGATTATTCATTTATCCCTGTGTGTGAAATGGGTCGTTTGTAATTCACCTGTGGCATGACCAGACATTAATTATCAGAATCAGGATCTTATTAATAGTGAGACCACTAATTGTGAAGATAAAATACATTCTCTTGCCCTTTCTAATAGCAGTGACAGCACATTTTATTACATTTAGATGACTAGGTTTGAATCTAATTTAGATCACTAACTTGGCTAACACTTTACCAATAGTATAAAAGTGGGATAGGAAGGAAGAATATGATCATGAATAAATAAATGTTTTATCCCTCTCACTGACAAAATAATTAAAGATGTAGTTTTCCAGAATGTTCAGCGTTCTAGAAACAAAATTTAAATTCCTATATCAGATTATGCATCTATCAGACTCTTTGATTGCAAGCAAAAGGGTCTGTCTCTGGATAACAAGAAAAAAGTGGCGATTATTGTGATGATGTGGAAAAGCTCGTAGGAACTAAAAGAAGGCTGAATAATAACTAAAATTGTGCAGGAATCAAGAAGTTCTAAAGTGTCTTGTAAAAAGAATGGGCTAGGCAGCCTTACAGGGGCACTTCCAAAGAAACACCTTAGGTCTTTAGTCATTCTCTTCAAGGTTTCATGTCCAAAGAGAAAACACAATTGCTGATTGCTAAGCTTAGATCATATGTCCATAATAGGTCTATACAAGGTGGGGGGAAGAAAAATCTGGGAAGAAGAAACTTTAGCTTACAAAGTACAAGAACAGGATTCCTAATTTATCATCCTAAGAAAATTGCACGCAATTTTGGCGAATGTTTATTCCCCAAAAGGAAGTCAAAGTACTATTAATAGGGGAAGTGTCTGCTGGGTAGCTAAAAAAAAAACACATCAAGTATCTACTATAGTCTACATAAAAAAAATTTTATGAAGGCTTTAACCGCAGGTGTCCATAAGTCAACCTGCACTAAGACATGTCATCTATGTGATTCTGTAACACATCACTCAGACTTCAGTTGGTGAAAAGAAATCACTCTGGGTGTTTCAAGCAGAAAAGGACTTAATTTAGAGAATTAGAGGCTTACTAAACCAGTGATGTACAGAAATCAGAAAGTGCAAAACGCAGGGAACTGCCAACAAAAATATTATCAGCCTACAACACACCAAAGTGGGTGATTTACAGGAGGTATCTGCAAGCCAATGGCAAATGTTTGTGTCTGTCATCTGCCAAAGAATGACCTACCTCTGCCATAGGAGCAATAGTGGGTTCTGCGCGTCTTCCATTTTCCAAATCTCATACCTCTCTTTGGTGAACGCGTAACCTGGAGCCCTGCTGCAGGGATTGTGGGGAGAGCAGTCCTCAGGCGTCCAGCTCCTGCAGTTCAGGAAAGCACACCGAAAAGGGGAAATGGCGCTGGGTTTCCAACAGACAATCCGGCACTTAAGAAATAACTCATTGCTTGATTTTTTTTTTCCTTTCAGAAACTGTCATTAGCTGCAAAATTTATGTAAAGTTGGGACTTTAAGCTTATTAATTCCACTCATACCTTTCTAAGTAGGTCTCTATAATTCAAGGTTATTTTCTCCCATCAACTGCTTCTTCTCTCACTTATTTAATAAATGTTGGGTATCTACTATGTGTCAGACACTGAACTCATACATACATTGGTGAGGTAAGTTAAAAAGCACAGTTCCTCCCCTTGGGAATTTTGCAGCCTAGGCAGATGACTAAAGCAAATACAAATATGTGTACAAGGAACAATGAAAATATAGGGAGGGAAGAAAGACTTTCCAGGACAGATGACTTTTTGAACTAAAATTTGAAGGATGACTAGTCTATCTTTAGGCAGTTAAGAGTAGGAATGGTATTCTAAGTGTTTCTCTTCTTTACAGGAGTTCTGTTCACCTTTTCTGACATCAGTATCTCACTATTTTGAGTACTGTAATTTTATATTTCAATATCTAGTAGGCCAAGTTATCCTCATACACTTCCTTTTCAAATGCTTTTTTATTTTTCCACACTCATTTTTACAAATAATCACTAAAATTGTTTTTATAACTTCCAAAGGGACTTTGATTGTATTTTATTAGATATAAGCCAAATAAAGCCAAAGGGCTCTATTTTATTAGATGGCAATTTAATCTCCAAAGCTCAAAAATAAAGCCAAGGATTTAGCAGAACTACTAGACATCATCTAGGCAGCCCTTACTTGATGCATTTTGTATATTTCTCTTTTGTCTTTTTTTAAGCCTCGTCCTCCATATGTTTCTTTACCCTTGAACTGTGATAAATTTACTATAAATTTTTGGTACGGAATGCTCTGTATTGATTTTTCCTGGAACATACTGCACTCTTTAATTTATTGATTTATGCTTTTCTTTAGTTAGGAAGTTTTCTTCTATAATGTCTTTAAATATGTTTTCTGTTCCATTTTTTCTCTCTTTTAGGAATACCAATTATATATATATATATATATATATGTAACTTCCTTTGTTCCTTGATTGAATTTCTATCTGTCATTTTCTCTAGAACTGACTTTATACTTACTTCCTTTGTAGTTTATTTTCTCAAACCTATACATAGTGTTACCCTACTTCATGGTCAATTTCATTTTAAGTTATATATCATATAATTTTCAACTCATAAATTTCTCTATTTTTATTTGTTACTAGTTTTCTTTTTATCTCCTATTGATATGACTCACAATCTCTTCTTTTAATCCCTGTATCAATTCTCAGAACTTTTTTTTTAATATATTTTTTATTTATTTTTAGAGAGAGGAGAAGGAAAGGAGAAAGAACAATGTATGGTTGCCTCTCACATGGCCCTCACTGGGGACCTGGCCCACAACCCAGGCATGTGCCCCGACTGGGAATCGAACCGGGACCCTCTGGTTCCCAGCCCACGCTCAATCCACTGAGCTACGCCAGCCGGGCCAATTCTCAGAACTTTTTAAAGAGATCTTATTGTATATAACTTCCTTGAAGTGTAGAGACCTACTTAAAATCTTCTGTTATTTTCTGTGAATGATTCCTCATGTGAATGTCTATTCTTCATCTTTCTTTTATTTATCTTTCTGTACTTATTATCTTTAGCAGATTTTCACACACTGTTCCAACTTTTCTGCTTATATTTCAAAGGAGTCACTACCTGCTCAAGAATATCAGTTTAGTGTAAGACAGAAGAAGAAACTGGGGAATTTAGAGTCCTTACTTAATTTTGTGGTTGTATTACTTGGCTATCACAGCATTAAAGGTGTTTAACAAACCACTCCAAAACTCAATGTCTTACAAAACATTTATGTGTGAGTTTGTGAGTCGGTTGGAAAAGCTCTGCTGCAGCTGGGGTTGGCCCCATGCTTCCCATGTGATGATATCTTCTCCACCCATCTCACTCCTCCACCTAACTGATGATAAACTTTGTCTTCAGCAACGTTTCCCCAGTCTGTTGTTTCTGCTATCCCGGGGCCCTCCTCCTCACTGTTTGGGGCTTCAACTAACCAATGAGATTCACAGTAAAACCATTAGGTGACAAGCTCTTTGGTTTCTGATCTGGAAATTACTGGTTTCCTCTCTTACCTTCTTTCACCCTTCACCCTTTGCCTCCAGCATTCTCTAGCTCACTGAACTATATCACAACAGACAGTGGAAATAGCAAGCCAGCATGGTCCCTCCTCCAAATCTACCTTCCCTACCTTTCAGTGGGTGCACTGAGGTCTTTCTAAAGGCCTTTTTAGCCTCTCCTTTGACCTGTCTTTGCCCCCAGAAGCATCATTGTCCACAGTCATCAGATTTATGGCACATTAATCCTAGGTCATAACCTAAGAATAATCCGAGGGTCCACATTTCTACTCTGAGCTAGCTCCCACATCTGAGCCAGGAAGCCACAGCATTTGCCATGTGTGCTTCTTGCTTTGTGGCTTGGGTTGTGCCATTTTTCTTTGGTTTCATTGAATAAAGAGCTTTTTTTTCCCCCTCTGTGTTTTTTTTTCTTTTTTCTTTGAAGTTTTGAGGGTTAAAATGTTTTACTTTGCCATTTTAAAATGGAAGCCACAAGATTATACATTGAATGTACAATCAAATTAGAAACCCCAGGATTTTTTAAAATTTGGTTCCACTCAGTCATGTCATCTGATACTATAGTTATACAGTTGACTTTCTGGATTTAAAAGTGTAACTCTAAATTTATCCCTGTTAAATGATGTCTTGTTAAATTCAGTCTTGTCTGAGATTTTAAAGAATCCTGGTCCTGGCATCCAGTATATTTATCCAGCTCTTCCATCTTCACATCATTCATAAATCCACCCATCTCACTGTTAATATGCTCATCCAATCACTGCTAAAATTGTTGAATCAGGTGGGGCTAAAGGTTGCCATCCCTACCTCCCCCACAGTCTGTCAGTTACCATGACCCATTTAACCTACATTTATCTGTCTTGTGTCCAAGAATAATGTGATACATTTTGTCAAATGGTTACTGAAATTCAGATGCTTTCTTGTCTGTAGCATTCCTGGTCAACTAGAGTAGGGAGCTACTCTATGTGTGTGTAGCCCAACAGAGCTCCCTAGACCCTTCCTTCATGTGAGGACACAAGAAGTCATCACACCATGGAAGAGGGCCCTCAACCAACCAGGATGGCACCCTGACTCAGACTTCCAGCCTCCAGATCTCTGAGAAATAAATTTCTGTTGTTTATAAGTTACCTATTCTGTGATATTTTGTTAGAACAGCCAAACAGATGGCAATAGGAGCTAAGAATTTTAGAACACAAAAATAGCAATGACAAAGCAGAAGACGAAAGAGAAATGGGAGAAGAAAAGGGGGGTGGAGAGAAAAGGAAAGAGAGAACATAGAAACTTGGTTAAAATAATTCAGTTAGAAAATAATGAAGAAAAATAAAGGGAATGGAGAAATTGACAATATAATGCAGTCATGAAACAAAAGAAAAGTGCAAAATATTTTTAATCCTGTTTCCTGCATTGAGGGAAGTAATATCTAAACCAGAGTTACTAATACTACATTCTGTACAACACAATATTTAGATGTGTCACACTATAGAATAGATGCTTTAACTGAAGAACTTCTCAGAGCCTTTGCATGCCAATGTGTATTGTTGATCTGCAAAATGGATATACTATCCAGAATCGAACAAAAGTAATCAGGAATGCTTTTTATACTAGCCATCTCTTGGGATTAGGGTTACCAGGCCAAATTTTGTGAAATGCTAGCAGAAACAATCCATTTTGTTTGGCCTACTTGGCGAGCACATGGAAATGTTTGCCAAATTTACCTTGACTTCACAAAAAAAGAGTTGCTTTACTTTGACTTTCTTCATTGGAAAAGAGGAGGGTGAGGCCCTGCTCTGTGATGTTTAGCTCCAGAGACTGGACTCAAAATGAAATTCACATAGGAAACAAGACTTAAGTTAGAGAAAGGCAGTAGGGGAAAGACAAAAAAGAATTAAACTTGAAGGTAAGTTCACTCCCTGCCATTCCTAACCAGAGACCATTGTTTGAACAAAGAATGTTCTCCGTATTTTCTGCTCTGTAAAATGGGAACAACACTCATTCTTCCTCGATCACAGAGCTGGTGTGGGTACCAAGTGAGATAATGTCTATGAAAACATATTGTAAATGTAAAGCACTTTACATTGTAAACGTGTAATTATTTGGGAAATGCTGACTGCTATCACAAGAAAATCTCAGTGATTTAACGTAACAAAGATCTATTTCATGCTCAAGTCACAGTCCACAGCAGATTACTGAGGTGGGTGTGCTCCACTTAATCATCAAGAGACCCCCTTTCCATCTGGTGATGCTTCAGCATGTGACTTCCAAGGTACTTTAAGTGATAGGGATACATGGAAGTCTTAATGGTCCATCTCATTAACCAGAACAGACTAATTGGCCCCACATACCAGACAGTGGCTGGAAAAGGCATATTTTCAGGAAGAGAGAAGAAGCATATATATTGGCATCTGCTGATACCAGGCATTGCTAGTAAATGACTAAAAGTAGAAAGAAGATAATATCTGTGCCTTGCACCCCACCAGCCCAAGGGCTGTTCTCACCAAACCACCTAAATCTATGATCTAACTTAACAAAGACTGACTCAAAAGGAGGGTTTCACACTTCAAGCTGATAAAGTATTCACTCTAAGTAAAAAGAAGTTTTGAGTATTGAAAACCAGGCAAATGAGATCCTCATTATCACTTTCTAATAATTAAGTAAAAGCAAATGCTCTCAGGAAAAAAAAATTCTCCTGCCTTCCTCACAGTATGAGGTGCGCCATGCCTTACAGTACCATTTCATTTGCAGAAAAGCTAAATAAGAATCTCATTAACTATTTTTAATAATATTTTATCTTGTTCCAGAGATTATAAATGTTCATTGTAGAAATGTTTAATGTAGATAAGCAGCCATTACTAAAAAATAATCACTGTTAACACAGGAAAGTTAAAAACTTGAAGACTGCTTCTGCACAAAGAAAAACATGAATGAAATGTGCCTGGTCCTATCATTTGCTTTCTGCACAACTGAAATCTTGTTCGTGTTCTGGCAACTGTAAAGAAGACGTGTTCTCTACCCAGCTCAATCTATAGCAATAACTCACCTGGTAAATCAAGTATCTGTTTAACCACTCCAAAAATAAGCGATCATAATTTTGTAGGTTGACTGGGCTCAGCAGGGCTATTCTTCTGCTCCAGGTGGCGTTGGTTGTGGCTGCAGTCTTGCAGAGACTCACAGGGGCTGGAGCATGAAGGCAGCTGGCTCACGTGGCCAGTAGTTGGTGCTGGGTGTCAGCTGGAAGCTCAGACTGAGCTGTTAGCTGAGCACCCCAGTCCTTCATGTGGGCCTCTCCACATGACTCGAGCTTCTCACAGCATGGAGGCTGGGCTCCAGCAGGTGAAGGTGTAAGATGCAGATTTCTTAAGGCTCTGCCTCAAAAGTAATATGGTGTCACTTTTGCCACATTACTTTGGCCAAACTAGGTCACAGGTCAGCCCAGATTCAAGGGGAGGATAAATAGACAAATAACAAAGGTCACATTGCATAAGAACATAGGAGGGAAGATATTGCTGAGGAATATCATTTAGAAACATGGGTAGCAAGGGCATCTGACTGTGGTCAGTGCCTTTAGGGACACCCCTCTTCCCCACCCCATTGAGGCTACAAGGCATCTGTAAAGAATTACAGCTACACCTCTTGTGCCCAGACACTTCCCCCAAGCCTTACACCCCACCTTCTGTTTCAAGCCTCCTCATTCTGTAAAGGAGCTTTCTAGGACTTGTACCTAGATGCTTTCTCTCTTCCTGGTCCCTGTCATGAATAACTCATTACAAGACCAGAGGCAGTCCTAGCACTCCTCCATGAGAGGAACCAGAGACTGTACTTGTATGTTGTTTGTACTCGGAATATAGATTCATTTGGATGATGGAGGTGATGGTGCTCATGAGGGAGTTAAAGTCAGATTGTGCGACCACTGCAGAGCGTTGTGTCAGGAAAACAACTGGAGATGTAGGGCGGGGGTTCCTTCTCAAGGCACTGTCTCCAACCATGCAGACATATACTCACACACAGTCACATACACTCATAGCCACACACCACTCACATAACACATGCACAAATACACACATTCACATAAACACCCGTACTTATAAACACACAAACTCACACATCCTATAAACACACACTCACTCACACAAAGACCCCCACATTCACACTCACACAAATGCACACCCAAAGCCTGATCTCCCAGTCCCTTAGCAAATCTAGAGGGGAGCAAGGGAATCAGTGATTTCCATTGAGCTCATTCTATAAAAGTGGTACCTTTCAACAATTTTTAGGTAATAGGTGGCCATGGTGCTTATTGACTGTGATCTCAAGATGAAACAATATGAAAAGAACATAGTAAAGAGGATGTGGGTGGGTGCTCTCTTGTGCTTGCTTCTACGCCGCCACATGGTGCACTCTACCGCGCCACCCGGGCCACCTGCCTGACGTTAGAACCTGGCTGCGCCTCCGCTCATAGTTCCACTTGTTTGGGGGGAAGAGGCAGGCCAGGGTTCCCCAAGACCATTTCTAGTGGGCACTTTCCCACAGAGACATTGATCAATGATTAGATGCAGCCTGCAGGAGCCCCAGGGGACTGAATTCCAAGAAAAAGACCACGTAGCCGAAGCTTTTCTGTTGTCTGGCTGTCGGTTGTGGGCTTTGGAAAGCGAAGGAAGCCCATTCTGGGAAGTGTTTGCTGAGGTCAGAGGGAGAGGAGGTCAAGGTTACACTAGAGGAAAGGGATGGGAAGTGACAGCTTTTCTAAAAATTCACCAGCCCCTACCATTTTTAATATTTCTTTAGTATTGTGAAAATAAGAGGGTTACAGGGAGATAAAGGTGAGCCTTTATCCAACTGAGGATACATACTGTTTTTGTGCCTTTGCACATTTATTTCATTTTAGTGTCAAAGAGAAAACAGCATGTCAAAAGCCCATGAACACAGTTCATTTGTTTTATTGGTAAAGTTGAAGCAAATCATTTGAAAAGATCTCTACTTTATATCATGATGCATACGTCAACCTTTAAACTTCAAACGTAGCCACCAAAACATCAAAGTTGAATTTTTTTTCTTTTTTGGTTAAGTGTACAATGACAAATGTACCAATTTTAGGCTCCAAAAGAAAATCTCAACCTCAGGCCAACTTCTCTCCATTGAGGGCTGGTAAATCAGAGAGAAAGACAAAGAAACTGCACAGTTAAGTCAGATCAGCCCAACAAATATTCACTGGCCATCTTCCAAGCAACAGGCACGATGCTGGATTCTGGAAATAAGATGAGTAAAAGGGGTCCCTGTCTTTAAATGGTTTAGAGCCTGATAAGACTGGCAGAAGGGTAAAAGATACTATCTGAAATCACTGGAGCACACACAAGGTGCTATGGGACCCTGAAGGAGGTAGCATCAGACCTGAAAAACACAGAATAAATAGAAGATACCCAGGCCAAAAATAAATAAAAATTAAAAAGAAGCAGCTGACTAGAGGACAATCCATCCTAAGAAGAGGCTGAGAGACTTGAAACAGCAAGATGTGTGCAAAGAACAAACCCCAAACCATCCAAAGCCTCCAGGCATTCGGTGTTAGTCAAGGAACAGCAGGAGGTGAAGCTGGGGAGGTGGGAAGGGCAGGAAAGACCCTGTGTGCTTGTCAGGAGCTTACACATACCTGGAGGTGATGGGAGGCAGGGGACTCATGTGGCCAGATTTGCATTTTTAATAGAGTCCTTCTGTCAGCAGGGAAGAGGATGAATGGGAAAGGGAGGCAGGGGACCATGTGGCAGGGATGTGATCATAACAGCAAGAGATGACAAGGACTAAAGCCAGGTCCCCTGCGTTGGCTTCCCTGTCTTTTCTGCCCCACTTCAGATGGGTTGCAGCTCTATCTTCATTGCCTTTGGTTTGTCAGCCTCTGCTAATGGGCCTGCAGAATAAATAGAAGATACCCAGGCCAAAAAAGAGGCAGCTGACAAGAGGACAATCCAGCCTAAGAAGAAGATGAGAGACTTGAAACAGCAAGGTGCATGCAGAAAGCAAACCCCCAACCATCCAAAGCTTCCTGAAAGCCACGGGACTCCCTGGAGTGACATGCAGTAAAACATGGCAGCAGTGCAAAATTTTCATTATAAAAATTGGGTTCGACTTACAAGCCATGTCGGTTTATATGCTGCAATCTATACCAACTCTCCAGCCACCTGAGGAGGAATAAGGTTAAAGAATAAGCGCTGCTTCTGGAGACAAGGGGACTAGCAGTGGCACTGCCCTGGCCAGCAGTGGGGCTAAGGAAGAGCAGAGGAAAGGGATCCAACCCCAGTGTCACCCACAGGAAATGCCTGACAAAGAAGACAGTAGGCAAGGGATTAGATTGTTGATTGCATTTCCTCATTCCCTTGGAATAAAATTATATGTTCACACCATGGTCACCAGCTGAGTATATTTCCCTGCTCCTGGACTTGGGTTGGACCATGTGACTTCCTCTGACCAATGGGATGCCAGTGGACACGACTCTGGCAGAGTTTGATCTGGACCTCTGTGCAGCTGCCAAAGCCATGAGAAGAGCATGCTCCGACCGGCCACTGCCCTGCCCACCTGGGCACTAGAGTAACACACATGAGACGGAGCCAAACCTGCCCGCGGCCTGAGCCACAATCACCATCTAAACACCAGATGACCCACAGAGCCATGAGCAAGAAAAGTGAGCATTTGTTGTTTAAGCCGTTAACATTTCAAGGTTGTTTTCAATGCAGTGTTGTTGTGGCACTAGCTTAAAGATACACACCGCTAAGACGCTTTGACACCAAAAGGTTCCTGTGAGTATCAATGAATATCAGTTTGCCGTGTATATCCATGGCAAAAGGCATCCACGCTCTTGTTGGCTCAGCCGCCTCTCCCTGGCTGAGAGGCCCACACAGGACCTGCCAGGGCCCAGGGTCCTGCAGCTCTCTCACCCCAGCGCTGCCGTCATTCAAGTTTAATGAACTGCTCTTCTATTTGTCTCATGTCACTATTTCCCCAACTCGGCTGTACAGTACCTGGACTGTCTAGGAAAACCCATTACCTCTATTAGTCTGCCAATAGCAAATCAGTAGAATTGCTTGTTCCTTAATTGATAGAATACACTCCCCTCCTCCTGATAGATTACCCTGGTCTAACAGCCCCAAGACTGATTCCCCAGTGTCCGACAACCATCCAATCCGGAGCAATCAGTTTATACTTTCAGTAATAAATCCTAACCTATCAATATATAATAGCTCTTCATAATCAACATCCACAGATTCTGTCTGGGTTCAGAAGCAACCACCAGCCATTTTTGACATGCCTATAATTAGCAGTGGCCAGATGATGTTCATGCATCTTCACACAATACTCCTACCTAGTCCGATAACAATCACACATTTTACATAAATTTGAGCTGATTGAACTCCCTTGTCAGGGTATGGAGATATAAACGTATTTATGCACGCATAATGTCCTGTAAATTAAAATAATTCGGCTGACCTAAGTGCTGTGGTGAGAGAACCGGGTTCCACCTCCTCAAGAGGCTGACTGCGGGCCTCTGTGAAGGGCCGTCGAGCACAGGGCAGCGAAGATGGCCCGCTGGAAGCGGTGATGCTCGTCGTTTGTTAAACATCGGTGATCTAAGCGCATGTCGCAAGCTTATGAAGATCTCATATCCATCTAAGAGCAACTAATTTTAGACCAAAATGCACCGTCCACTCACATTTAACACCAAAAGAATACCGACATGCAGCATTACCTCTGAGGGACGAAGAAGGTTTAATGTTAAGAGGGAGAGTTGGGGAGGTGGGATGGGCCCGGCAGCGGAATGCAGATCCCTCACATGCCTCTTGCAAGCAAGTTCACCAGTTATAAGGGCAAGAGTGTCCCCTTGCTTCTTATAAATGAAACGTCATGAAAAGAAAGCCAGTGAGAGGAAGGGAAGAAAAAGTGTCCTAAACAAGGTAATAAAACTATAAACTTAATGAGGGCCAGTTTACTGCTTTGCAGTCTCTCTACTTTATAACATGCCCTTATGAGCCAGCCTGTCAGGATAATGTAATTGAGAACTTGCTATAAAACATATGTTTAATGGAGCCAGGGGCCAAGGAAAACACTGCGTAATTGTAATAAGCAGCCTGGTAAGTAAAATGATATCTTTTAAAGGTTAAAATAGAGTTGCTTTCAGAACTGGGCCAGTCTGCTTCTTCAAATATTGCTTTGCTAATGATTTCTTCACTTCACTCACAAAATACATCTCTGAGGAGATTTGTTACAAATGTGATCCCTGCCTGAGAAGTAAACTGCTCACCATACAGAAGATTGGGCATTTATTCTCTAGTTTTATATAACTTGGAGAATGGTGTTAAAATTGGCAAAAGCATCTGAGGCACACCAGGCCACAGGATTTTTTTTTAATCCACTCATTGTCCAATGCAGTTCCACTTGAAAGAGATACAACAGAAAAAAGATTGATCCTTTGTGGCCTATTCTCTTTCCAAAAGGTAAAAGCAATTCCCATCAACAGAGCCCAGTACTCCATGGGGTCATCTCCATTCTGCTCTGGGGAATTCGTTGCTCATCAGGGCATGAATATTTTTAAAAACAAGAAAGAAAAGTGGGAAATGAAAACTGATTCTAGGAGCTGGAAGACCTTACCAGTTAAAGCCTCATCCCCGGTCTAAACCTGGTACTTGCCAACCATGACCTCAAAAATCCTCCTTTGGGCAATTAATAGATGAGCTTCCTTAATAGTAACCTTTCAGATTAGTACTTCCTAGGCTGTTCAGGTTAGCAATTTTTAAAAACACTCAAATCCACCCATTCCATTCTATCCAACCCTACTGGCCATTGTTTGTTGTGTGGGAGAATGTGGGGAGGGAGGTCTGCACAATTGTTAGTGGAACAGCCTGGCTCCTGCTGAGAAGACCTCAGGAGGCAGCACTCCCTCAGAGGAGTCGGTGACTCTCCATGTGATTGTTGGTGCTCCATGTCATCTGTCTGGAGCTCAGTTAAAGCACCTGTAACAATTAGGACTTGTATTAATGGTACCACAGGGATAGGTCTAGCAGATCTCTAACTCGCTTCCAGATTTAAGGAAATTATATTCCAGAGAGATTTCTAAATGGGCCTTCAATATCTGCCCTCCCTCTTCTTCTACAGGAGTAAAACTCACCTAGCTGAGCAGAATAAAGACTACATTTCCCAGCCTTCCTTGCAGTTAAGCGTGGCCATGTGACTAAGTTCTGGCCAATGGCTTATAAGCAGAGGTGTCATTTGTCAGCTTTCAAGAATCTTCCTTGAAAGACAATTCACATAGGTTTTTTTTTACTTCATCTAGTATACTGCCTAAAATATTGATGCAATGGCTGGAGCTCTTGCTGCTATTTTGGACCTTAGGGATAATGGTTTAACCTAGAGATAGTGGACAAGGGAGCTGAAAGGGGGCTGTACTCTGAATTTTTCATCTAGTTCCGGATTGCCTACCTCTACACTTCTATGCATAAGAGAAATACACTATCTCACTTAAGTCACTGTTATTTGAGGCTCTGTTACTTGCAAATGATATATACATTGCATGCAACATGTGATCGTATGACTAAATTGCTCGTTCTGCAAATATTGACAACACTTATGTATAGTAACCATTCAACACAGTGATCTTTTGAAAAAATAAAACCACTATGTCACTTTCTTTTTTCCTTGCTCTATCAGATCCCACTAAATACAGAATAAAATCCAAATTCCTTTTGTGCCCCACAGGTCTTTGAAATCATGTCTGACCATTTCTTGCACCTTTTTCTTTCATGGCTCAGTGTTGTCTCTAACACTCATGTCTTCTTTCCACTTCTGGAACCTGTCAAACTCATACCAGCCTTGGGGATTTTACAGATACTATTTGCTCTTCCTGAAACACTCTTACCCAGGTCATTGCGTGACTGATTTGCTCTAGTTATTCAGGTTTCTGTCCAAATGTTACCCCTTAGAGAGGTCTTAACCAGCCTAAGTGACTTCAAACATACATGTATACACACAGACGCTCACACTCTGACACCGCACTGATCAACTGCCCACCGTGACTGCATTTTATCTTCTTCAAAACATCGAGAGGCTCTTATTTATTTTATTAACCATCTTCTTCAGGTAGAGTCTAAAATCCGTGAAAACAAAGACCACACTGTTCTTCACTGTACCTGAGAGCCTAGAACGGCGTTTGACACTGCATAATCATCCAGTGAGTATTGATTAAGTGAACGGGAGATGCAGAGCCCTTTGCTTGGGATAGGAGAGGGATGGGTGGGCCAAAGGGAAGTAAAAGATGGTGAACTTCTGATCCAAACAAGAGTGCAGGTAGGCTTATATAGGCCAAGAAACCCTTCGACACAGATTGCTTTGGAATTCAGAATTTTTCAAATTTTAGAAAGATAATTTAGTGCATATATTATATATCACGTAACACCCAGAGTATTTGGGACACTCCATAATCAAATACGTAATGTTTTTGCAGAAAATATAGAATACTCACCCTAAGTGAGATAAAAAATGAAATTATCTTTTTGTCAGCTCAGGGAAGATTTGACCGACAATTGCAGGTCAGATCTTGTTGCCAAAGATTACGGAGAAAAAAAATTTAATTTTCGGAACTTTTTGGATTTCTGGATTACAGATAAGGGACCCTGAACCTGTATTTAAAACATCATTGAAGAGACTTCTAGAATACCTTGATACGTCACAACTAATGTCTGGACAACCCTTTGAATATAAGTATTATAGATGCATAGCTATCTTTCATTCTTCTTCTTCAGTCTAGCTTAATTATTGTACTTTCTCTTCAGAAAATATGTTTTATTATGCCCAAAGCTCCTAAAATATGTAGGGAAAAATTACGTAACTGGTGATTCGGTAGTCAGGGAACCACCTGAGGGGCTTGGGCGTGAGGATGAACAAGTTACTAAGATAGTACTAGCTGACATTTATTGAACACTTACCACATGCCATCTCTGTTCTAAGCACTGTATTTTATATTTTTTTCATTTTACGAGTGAGGATACTGAGGCCAGAGAGATTAAACAGTTTTCAAAGGTCACAGAACCAATAAGAGGCAGGGTCAGAACACAAACCCAAGAAATCTGGTGCCTGAGCCATGCTACTGATTTACCCCCAAGCGGTTTTACTGTCCAGTGTTTTTGTTTAGGAATTATGAATAGAAAACTAAAGGAGAATTCACAATTTCAGCTACTTCTCTTTCTCCACTCCCCCACATAACTACCTCTTTTTCCACTTTAAATTCCAGCCAAGCAAGTGACAGGAAAGCCCCAATTGGGCATCATCACTTTGGAGAGGGCTACATAGGAAAATGAAGACATGAGTAATCAGATCTGGGAAAGAGGCAACTAAAGGGTAAACAGTGATTCATGATTTAAAAGGAAAACAGAAGAACCCTGGCTGGTGTAGCTCAGTGGATTGAGCGCGGGCTGGGAACCAAGTGGTCCCGGTTCGATTCCCAGTCAGGGCACATGCATGGGTTGCGGGCCAGGTCCCCGTGAGGGCCATGTGAGAGGCAACCATACATTGCTATTTCTCTTCGTCTCTTTCTCCCTCCTTCCCCTCTCTCTAAAAATAAATAAAAATAAAAAAAATTTAAAAAAAAAAGGAAAACAGAAGAGGTCCAGAGACAGGTCAAGTAGGGCCAGAGAAATGACACCAAGGTAGGAGGGGCAACCAAAGAGATCAAAAGGTAGGGCTTCCAGAAGCCTTTCTCTGGCACCTGAGAGCTAGAGACCAAAAGGGATTATGAGCCTATTCAGAGGAGCGAGCTCCATGCTAGGAGGCCAGCAACCCATTTGGCATCCTGGCCTGGGTTTCGAGGCTCTTGCTGACTCATCACAGCCCCCAGTTTAGCAGACCCAGGATCTTCCATCTCTCGGTGGTATGATTCTTTCCCTCTACAAGTAGAGCAACTGCTTGGCCTCACAATACAGGTGCACCACTGAACCAGTGTTTGTTAAATATTTACTGTGCTGTGTCAGCACTGAAGGTACAAAGATGAATAAGGCACACCTTACCCTAAAACATTTCACAATCTCCATGGAGAACAGACCTGAATGCACATAGTACAACAAGATGTTATTTTCCTTTCGTTCTACAAATATTTATAGATCATCTACTATCTGCCAGGAGACAGGCATAGAGCAGAACAAAGAATTTAAAGTCACATGAGCACAGGAGCCAAGCAGTTAAGTCATCTCGATACATTTACATATAAGGAGCTGGGCTTGGGGGGAGAGGAGGGGACTTCGGCAACCTGGAGAGGCAGGGTCTTGTAAAGGGCTCAGGCAGACGTGCCCTGGCTCCCTCAGGGAGTACAGACTCAGTGTTATCAGATCTTCTGATGTTGCAGAAGAATCCAAAACTCGGAATTTTTCTGTGAAATCTTGTAATGTTTAAACATTGCAGCTAATACAAAATACTCTTAACACCCTACAGTTCCAGGACATCATGTAATCTTCATAACACAGCAACTTGTTAGGTCTGGCTGACCCTGTCACTCACTGCAACCTCCCCTCAGCCCATTGGAAAAGGCCCTTCCCTGTCACTCTCCACTGCCTGGGCCCTTCACCCCTCTGAAACCCCTGCCCAGTGGCTTTCCCCATCCAGGGTCTCCTCCCAACCATCTCCTTGCCCCACCCCCTTTCACTCCCCATCCATTCCTCCCCACCAGCCTGCCTCTGTTTCCTTCCAAAGAACATGGTCCAAAGGCTTTAGCCATGGCTCCCTATAAATCCTTCCTGCATTTCATCATCCTGGCCTTTTCTGTTACTGTTTTCTCACTGAGATGGGGGAAGTAATAAAACTAATTTTTCAGAACGCCACCCAGCTGGTTAGGGAGGAACAAAATCATGCAACCCCCAGTTAGTCCTTCATCACACAGGGCATCTGGCTCTTTGGATGTGTTCATCTCTTCCCACAAGAAACTTTATTGCCCATGGAGCCAGGTCTGTTCTCCTCACAAAAAATTTATAGACATTTACAGTTTTTTGACTGTCTTCTTCCATAAGTCTGGTCAATTATTCCTCTGAAGTTAGGAGGCCCTGCACGAGACTTCTTTCTAGGACTGGGATACATTACAAGCTAAAAGGCCAGTGACCATTGTAGGCAATAATAGAATGCATATTATAAATTATACATGCATGCAAGTGCATGTGAGTCTATATGTATATGTGCACACAGAGAGAGAATCTTATAAGCGTTGCTTCTAAAAAAGATCTGTTGGAAAAAATAACTTCCCTAGGTTTGTTATCAAAATCTCAAAAGATGTTTTCATTTTTTAGAGAAACTTAAGGCTTTGTTGCAAAAATATAAAACATCGTAAAAACAATTGCAGGTGACTAGCCAGTCTTTTGTAATATCTCTAAACATAAGACAAACAATAATGTGAAGTTTTTTTCTTTTAAGAAAAAAAAAAAAAGAACTCAATATTAGTCCCAGTAAGCCTCAACATATGGGAATAGGCGCAGGATAGGGAGGGGGAGCCCACACTTTATAGTTTTTTGAACCTTTAAAACTGAAAAAATATGTATCCCTGCTTTCTGTATATGCACATAATGTAAAATTTCATCAACCACAATATTTTAAAAGACAGAAATCATGAGATATATCACATCTAAATGGAAATATCATCTAAGGAAGGCACCATTTATCAACATCACTTTGAAATGCAGTGGAGGATGTGATGGCATTATGTAGATCTCAAATATCTATGGGTGAATGAAATTGGGTAACCTTAGCAACCCCAGGTACATCCATGCAGCTATAAATCAAATGTCAGCACTCTGAGCTATGCACAAAATAAAGAAATAATTCTTTGAAATATTCATAACGCTATGCAGTGTATTATTTTGTAAGTCTGTCCCCATTATGCATTTTTGAATCTCACTTTAAAAAAAGGAAAAAGACATAACATTTACATAATACACCACCCCTGCCCACCCTCCCACCCACCCACCCACCAACATCCACAGGAGCTTCTAGAAACAGACAGACCTGCACTATATACTAATGGCCACAGCAGAACTCTGGCTCTTATGTGTGAGAAGGAAAGGGAATTTTCTACACCGGCAGCTAGTCTGACAGCAATCCAAATGGTTTCATATTGACTATTCCATTAAAAAATAACTAAATAAGAGATGAGAATTTTGGTAAAAGTGTCATGATATAGGTACAATTTTGTATGTGTGGAAGTAATGTATTCAGTATTTCACCCCCTGAAACTGAGATTGACTTTAAAAATACATTCTTGCTGGCACGAAAATATACCAGTCTTCTAATTGGGGGAAATTTGTCAATATGGAATTATAACAGGCAGCCCAAAATAAAGTCCTTTATTTCATTGACACTCAAGACTTTTCTTCAATAATTTAGTTTGTTGGGTGGGACATGTGCTTTACATAAATGCATTTGTTAGCACTTCATGTCTGAAACTCTGTCTCTGCCCGATACCACATACTTGTGACAATTCCAAGGGCCGTCAGATAGTAAGGGCTGTGAAATGGGGCTCAGTATGATTCTAAACCACACACATGTAAACATGCCGATCCTACAGAAAAAGACTGAAATACTCAGGCTGACTAATTGTTTTGTTGTAAAAGTTTTCTAAGCACATTCAGCTTAAAATATCCAAACACAGTTAAGCAGTTGAGTCATCCTGATACATTTAAATGGCTGCTCTGGGAAATAACACAGCTTTACATATACAATTAGATTGTCATTTTACAAATGAGTTCTCTTCGCTTTGCTTTGAACATAGTACCAAATAGACAAGAGGTTTAAACCAAGAATTTACCAAGCCATTCTAAGGGAAATCATCTCATTTACCCTCAATCTATTTTTCTCCCCCAGTTACTATTCTCTTCAAGCTGTATTAATTGTTCTGGACCTATAGCACATGCTTCAATGAAAATAAATTACTTTATTTCTATTACACCACTAATGGCTGTGTGACTTAATTTCATTAGCTCGAACCTGTTGAGAGTATTCAGATTTCCATAGCAGGACGCACTTAAAATGAAAAGATTCTTTCGATTCTCAATTAACAGAATCGTTCTCTTTCAACTGAAATGAATGTTATTGAAACCAATTAGCATAGACTGGAAAATCTCTCACTAATGAGGGGAGTGTGGGTGAGTAAACAGCAATGAAAAGATGAAATTAGAGGAGAGCCTCTTCTCGTTGGCCTGAATAATTACATGCTTAGTTGCCTAATTGTCTGGTGAAAAGCGCTGCGGTGATAGTAACAGATTGCCATGTTCATTAGGCAGCAAAAGGCCACCTGCTGCTAAGCTTCATTTTCCTGCAGTCGATATACACGTGTTTATCCCTGGGGATTGATATTTGGACACAACACTAGCTGGGAAAAGCAAATGAGCTTGCCAATATGCTGCAACATTGTGTCCTTTATGCCAAGATACAGAAGCTTAATATGTCAAATAGAATGAATGAAACCAACAGTAATAACGAAGTTTATGAGGAAACTGACCTTAGAACGGGCCCAGTGTAGAACTCTAAACTGTGTCGAGTTCAACCTTTCAATACAGATGTTCCTTTTTGGCCTGAACGGCTCCAAATTATATAGTACAAAAGATAAATTATAACGGTTAGGGCCTCCGCAATATTTTAGACAATAGTGTAATGAAAGCGTGCAGTGTAACTGTTAAAATTGAAAACAAATGTTCAGTCTTAAAGGCAAAAGAAGCATATGAGAGAAACAGCCCTGTTCTTATTGCTTCTCTGTAAACAGAAGATCAAAGAGAGGCCAATTTTTTCATCAGCCAAACTTCCTTCTAATTCCCTTCACTTTTCCAGATTGCCCATCTCTAGTTTTTGCACGTCCTCCAGCCGGCCAACATCTTCTATTGCGCCCCGTCAGCTTGCCCTCTGCTGTCATACCACTTCTGATTGTCCACAGTTGTGAGGATCAATGAAAGCTTTTTTTTTTTTTTTTAATGGCAGGCTTCTTTTGTGGGCATTATCATTTTTACCCATGGTAATGCTGGAAGGAGTTTCAATATCCTAAATAACACTCTTAAGAAAATGGGTATTTTCTTAAAAATAAGTTCAGGGAAATCAGTGAGGAGCCTCTCCAGGCTCACATTACAGGGCTCTCTGTCAGGCGGAGTAGGATAATTGAGCAGCGAGGCACCATGATAGCTGGGAGTCCAGAACTGCAAACTTCCGGTGCTTGGGCTAGATGGGGCCTACAGACATGGTTAGAGCCCACTATTCTTAAAACCTGCTTCCATCACCTGCCAATACTCTGAAATCAGGAGATTTAACATAAACAGCTACATATCTGACTCTTCTTAAAGACCCGAGGGCCTGCAAACCTGGCCCCCGTTCCCACATGGCAACAATCAGCAGGGCAACACTGGTAATGAGCTTTCCGTTTACCACAGTCCCCACCACTCCCTATATATCCCCAATACCGAGGCATTTATTTTTTTGTTGCCATTTATTACTGTTCTTGCACTATTGTTACTCTTTAAAAAATGCAATTAATTCCTAATACCCATGTCTCTTTCGAATGTGGGGAAAATAGGCCGAAAGGCCATATACCTTCAGAAAATATTTTTACAGCTGGACTGCTTCCCTCGTGTGGTTACCCACCTTGCTGTAATAGTGCTTTAGAATTCAGTTTGTGGTTCTAAAGGCAGTCCTACCCTTCATTTTCCAAAAAAAGAAACTGAGGCTCTGAAAGGGAAGTTGAGTTTCCAATGTTCACGTGGTAACAGGGCCACTATCTTCGCCCCGCACAGGACTTCCTCTGCCATCTGAGACTGTAGGCTCTCGAGAATTACAAGGCCTGACTCCTACCCTCAAAGAACGTGGCAAGAGGCACATGTTGAAAAATAACAAGAAACCCAAGACAACGCTGGTACACATACACCATCAGTGGATAGACTACTATAATAATAGTCACACAGGCATCACTAGAGGTATGAAAGCTGGCAAGGGATGATGAGAAAGGCAGGCAGCTCAGTGTGAAGTGAGGACTCCCCCTCTCCCTTTTGGATTTGAGAATGGGAGGAAAATTGAAACATTGGTGTTGGTTGAAATGCCAATCATCTCAACAGAAGTAAGAGCTTCTCAGTGGCCACTTGCAGGGAACAACCATGCTTCCCATCTCAAGGAGAGATGACATCAGGGAGCCAGGCCTGAGGACACATTCTGGTGGTAAAAGCCCAGCTCCCTCGTGACAGGACACAGAAAGCCGAGCAGAGACAAAAGCCCATGCTCCGTATTCCCCAGGATCCCAAATTTAAAAATCCCTTTGGACCCATCAATCAAGACTCGCTTTGCATTCCAAATGTCGATGCATGTGAGCCTGTGTTGGTGAAAGCAAGGCAAGATCATGGGCTAGAAACAAAAGCCACATTTGGTCAGCAGGAGGGATGCCCAGCCCCGGTGTTGCATTACTCCATCTTGTCCCAAATTATATCAACGGTATTGAAAATCTTCACAATAACTTCTCCCTTTCCAAAACTATTTAAACATACATTATTTTGTATTTGTTCCAAACTTTCTTATTTATACTTAAGATTTGGGAAGGTGGATTCAACAAAAGTAAATCACACTATGTAAGATTTTAAATGAGTTTTATTCTAGTAATATGTTACTTATACCACAATACCTGTATATTTTTGAAAATTAATAAATACAGATAATAAAATTGTTTTAAATCACTCATTCTCACCATCCAGAAATAAGTATTATTAAGATTTTGATGTATAATGTTCCAGACTTTTTACATGTGTGGGTGTTTGTATATTCATATATACAGATTTCATTTGCTTCTCCTCCAATTGTTTTTTCTGAACATAAGAATAATACAACTACTTTTGATTATAGAAAGTTTGGGAAATAGAGAAAGAATTTTTTAATTATTAGTTTCCTGTTTTATTTTTCTCCCTCTCTTTTTTTATTGTTACTCTATTACAGTTGTCCCAATTTTTCCCCTTTTGCCCTCCTCTGCCCAGTTCATCCCCCGCTCCCACAGTCAATCTCCACACCGTTGTCCATGTCCACGAGTCATTCATCCATATTCTTTGTCTAGTCCCTTCCTCTTCGATCCACCATCCTTGCCCTCCTACTGCCCTCTGGTCACTGTCAGTCTGTTCCATGTTTTCATGCCTCTGATTCTATTTTGCTCATTAATTTATTTTGTTCCTTAGGTTCCTCTTATAGGTGAGATCATATGGTATTATTCTTTCACCTCCTGGCTTATTTTACTTAGCATAATGCTCTCCAGTTCCATCCATGCTGTCACAAAAGGTAGGAGTTCCTTATTTCTTTCTGCCGTATGGTATTCCATTGTGTGAATGTACCACAATTCTTTGATTCACTCATTTACTGATGGGCACTTAGGCTGTTTCCAGCACTTGGCTATTGTGAATTGTGCTGCTATGAACATTGGGGTTCAGAGGATCTTTTGAACTGGTGTTTTGGGATTCTTAAGGTCTATTACCAGCAATGGAATTGCTGGATCAACAGATAGTTCCATTTTTAGTTTTCTGAGGAAAGTCCATGCTATTTTCCACAGTGGCTCCACCAGTCTACATTCCCACCAACAGTGCACTAGGGTTCCCTTTTCTTACTTGTTGTTTGTTGATTTGGTTATGATGGCCATTCTGACCGGTGAGAAGTGGTACCTCATTATGGTTTTAATTTGCATCTCTCTGATGGCTAGTGATGCTGAGCATCCTTGCATATGTCTATGGGCCCTCTGTATGTCTTCCTTGGAGAAGTGTCTGTTCAGGCCCTTTGCCCACTTTTTTTTTAGTATGGACATTTTATTTATTTATTAATATATTTTATTGTTATCATAGTTGTCCCATTTCCCCCCCTTTATTCTCCTCCACCCTGCATACCCCCTCCCACCTGCATTCCACCCACTTTAGTGGGTCATACATATAAGTTCTTTGGCTTCTCCATTTCCTATACTATTCCTAACCTCCCCCTGTCTATTTTCTACCTACCATTTATGCTACTTATTCCCTGTACTTTTTCCCTCTTTCTTGCCCTCCTCCTCCCCCCACTGATAACCCTCCATGTGATCTCCATTTCTGTGATTCTGTTCCTGTTCTAGTTGTTTGCTTAGTTTGTTTTGTTTTTGTTGTTTTAGGTTCGGTTGTTGATAGTTGTGAGTTTGTTTTCATTTTACTGTTCACAGTTTTGATCTTCTTTTTCTTAGATAAGTCCCTTTAACATTTCATATAACAAGTACTAGGTGATGATGAACTCCTTTAACTTGACCTTATCTGGGAAACACTTTATCTGCCCTTCCATTCTAAATGAAATCTTTGCTGGATAGAGTAATCTTGGATGTAGGTCCTTGCCTTCCATGACTTGGAATACTTCTTTCCAACCCTTTGTTGCCTATAAGGTTTCTTTTGAGAAATCAGCTGATACCCTTATGGGAACTCCTTTGTAGGTAACTGTCTCCTTTTCAATTTCTGCTTTTAAGATTCTCTCCTTATCTTTAATCTTGGGTCATGCAATTATGATGTGTCTTGGTGTATGCTTCCTTGGGTCCATATTTTTTGGGACTCTGAGCTTCCTGGACTTCCTAGAAGTCTGTTTCCTTTACCAGATTGGGGAAGTTCTCCTTCATTATTTTTTCAAATAAGTTTTCAGTTTCTTGCTCTTCTTCTCCTTCTGGACCTCTATGATTTGGATGTTGGAATGTTTAAAGTTGTCCTAGAGATTCCTAAGTCTCTCCTCGTTTTTTTGAATTCTCGTTTCTTCAGTCTGTTCTGGTTGACTATTTATTTCTTCCTTCTGCTCCAAATCGTTGATTTGAATCTCAGTTCCCTTCCCTTCACTGTTCGTTCCCTGTACATTTTCCTTTATTTCACTTTCCATAGCCTTCACTTTTTCCTCTATTTTGCAACCATACTCAACTAATTCTGTGAGCATCCTGATTACCAGTGTTTTGAACTGGCATCTAATAGGTTGGCTATCTCTTCATTGCTTAGTTGTATTTTTTCCTGAAACTTTGATCTGTTCTTTCATTTGGGCCAATTTTTTTTTTTGTCTCAGGATGATGGAGCCTTAGGTATTCACCTAAGGGCGGGTCAACCCACATCACTGCATTGTGGCACTGTATGTGGGGGAGGGGTCTGAGAGAGAACAATACCACTTGCTCAGCTCTCGCCAGCTTTCAGTCACTTCCACCACTCCCCACAAGCAAATTGGGCCCTTCTGCGGCTGATGTCCAGGTGAGTGGTTTTTTTGGTGCCTTCTAGAATACCGTGGGTCTCTCCAACAAACTCTCCTGTGAGGCTGGGAGTTTCTCCTGCTGCCACATCAACCCCCACAGGTGTTTTCAGTCAGAGGTTTTAAGGCTTTATTTTCCCAAACTAGAACCCTGGGTTGCTGGGTCTGTCTCTCTCCCCAGTTGTCCCCCCCCAGTTCATTTGCATGCAAATATGGGACCACCCAGTCCACCAGCCATGGCTTGCCTGATCTGCCAGCTGCTGCCTTGCTGTGAGTCCTCCCCACCTGGCTGCTCATCTCCACCCTGTCTACCAGTCCAGATGAATGTTTCTTCTTTAACTCCTTGGTTGTTGGGCTTCCGTATAGTTCAATTTTCTGGCAGTTCTGGTTGTTTTTTGTTTTTAAATTTGTTGTCCTTCTTTTGGTTGTGTGAGGGGGCACAGTGTGTCTACCTACACCTCCATCTTGGCTGGAAGTCCCCTTTGCCCATTTTTTTTATTGGCTTGTTTGTCTTCCTGGAGTGGAGTCATTTGAGTTCTTTACACATTTTGGAGACTAAACTGTTGTCTGAGGTATCATTTGCAAATACAGTTTCCCATATTGTTGGTTCCCTTTTTATTTTGTTGATGTTTTCTTTTACCATGCAGAAACTTTTTATTTTGATGAAGTCCCATTTGTTTATTCTTTCTTTTATGTCCCTTGTTCTAGGGGATGTATTAGTGAAAATACTGCCATGTGGAATATCTGAGATTTTCCTGCTTATGTTCTCCTCTAGGACTTTTATGGTGTTGTGGCTTATATTTAAGTCTTTTATCCATCTTGAGCTTATTTTTATATATAGTGTAAATTGGTGGTCAAGTTTCAGTTTTTTGCATGTAGCTATCCAGATCTCCCAACATCATTTGTTGAAGATACTATTTTTACTCCATTTTCTGCTTTTGTACCCTTTATCAAATATTAATTGATCACAGAGACATAGGTTTATTTCTGGGCTCTCTATTCTGTTCTATTGATCTATGTGTCTATTCTTATGCCAGTGCCAGACTGTTTTGATACAGTGGCCTTGTAATATAGTTTGATATCAGGTATTGTGATCCCTCCTAGTTTGTTCTTCTTTAGAGAAAAAATTTTAATGCACTTATAATCTTACTACCTTACTGTAAATACTTTTGGTATTTGGTTTTCTTTTTTTTTTCAGGTGTTATTTCTAAATTACTAAGTCTTACAATTATAATTTTTTTGAAATTTTCTTTTAATATCTGAAAATACAAAAAGTAAAACATTATCTCTAATCTAATCCCACCCCCAGGAATAACCCCTGTTAATAATTAGATGATTACCTTTCCCAACTTATCCCTGAGCTTATACAAACATTTTTAATGGGATCACCCTATATATGTTATGTTGCCATTTGTTTGGGGGGAGCTCAACAATATAGTGACTGTCTATTCAATAAATATAGAGCCACATTAGCATCCTTAAATGTCTACAGAGTATTCTGTTGTAGGACTGTGCCAACCCGCTATTGCCAAGCATTTAAGCTATTTCCAATTTTTCACTATCATTTTTAAAATCCAATATAGATATTTTCATATATATGTTGCACACATAGCCAATCATTTCCTTTAGAATACATTTCTAAAAATAGATTTTCCACATCAAAAATATATCCTGCAATAATGGGTCTGACAGTACCCTTTTCCCCATACCCTGGCTATACTGGATATTGTCAGTCCTACAATGGAACATGGTTTGTTTTACTTGTGATTTGTCTTTCTTTGCTTATAAGTAACACTGAACCTTTAAAGTTGTTTATTGGCCATTTGTATTATTTTATCACATTCCTTCCTTAAGTCCCTAGCACATTTTTTTAAAGAAATAATTAGTCTGTTATTTCTTTTAAATGTTTTTTTAAAGATTTTATTTATTTTAGACAAAGGGGAAGGGAGGGAGAAAGAAGGAGAGAAACATCAATGTGTGGTAGCCTCTTGCACATCCTTGACTGGGGACTTGGTCCTCAACCCATATATGTGCCCTGACTGGGAATCAAACCAGCAACACTTTGGTTCACAGGGTGGCACTGAATCCACTGAGTCACACCAGCCAGGGCTAGTCTGTTACTTCTTGAAAGCGCTCCTTATGTTTTATCATATGTAGTAACATTTTCCCAGTTTATTGTTTGTGTTTTACCTTGGTTTTTCCTCTACTTTGCCATTCTGCAGGGCTTTCTTTATCTTTATTATATTTTTCCATTACCATTCATTCTGCAGTTTTAAATGCACAGATACCCACATTTCCCTTTATGGTTTCTGCCTTCGGTCATGCTTTGAAAGTCCTTCTCTGCCTTGACATTTTATCGTTTTTATCCACAATTTCTTCTAAGTGTTTTTTTTTTATCATTTTACTTTTTATGGTTAAATCTTTAATCCACATGGAATTTATTTTTATATACAAACAAGGTAGGAATATAGCTTTATTTTTTCTAAGTAGTTTTTCCAACATCATTTATTTAATAGCATACCCTTCTGTCTGTTTAATATTGTGTCAATGCCATCCAGTTTTGATTTCTTGAGCCGCTATAATTCAAAACGATTCCTGATTAGTCATCTTGTTCCCAATCATAGTGATTCTTTTCCAAAAATTTTTTTGGTTATTTTGAGTTGTTGCTTTTCCAGATGAACTTTAAACAAGTTTTCAATATCCTGCCTTAAAAAAAAAAAAAAAGGAAAGGCCCATTTTTGGTTATTGGTTTTGACATAAATTACATTAAATATATAGATTAATTAGGGAACACAAATTTATTTTTAAATAAAAATACATCACAGCAAAACTAGAAGAAATTGAGACGATGAAGGAAAAACAAAGCACTGAACATTGCTGCCCATAGTTGGAAGGAGTTTTATAACGAGTTGATTCAAGTATCTGCATTTCAGAAATGGGAACACCTAAGGCACAAAGGTACTGCTGTGACCCTCCTATTGTGATGAGGAACTGACTCACAAGAGGCACTTCCGCCACCAACGGTTAACAGTCAATAAACACCACATGGTGATCACTGTGTGTTTTACAAACATCTCATTTTTTTCTTTTTATTTGAATAAATGAAGATTTGATTCTCTTTACCTTCAAAATTGCTGGAAGCAATTTTGCAGGACGGCAGACAGGTAGGTACCCACTTTACTGAAGTGTCTTGCCAGAAACCAATAACAGTTTAAGCGCATTCAGAATTTCAGAGCAAACTTATTTTTTTTAACAGAAGATGCATTCTCTACCTCTGCTGGCTTAAAGTTATGTAAACAAAATTTATGTGCCCAGTGACCCCACTCCATTGATTTGACAGGGGTAATTCCTGTGTAAGAATGAACTGTTTCTCTAATGTATTGAGTATATGCTTCCATAACAGCATATTTTCTCCATTCCTTTAATTAAATGGACAATGGATTGAAATGCAAAGTAATTATCTGTGATAGAGGAGGATACATCCTTAACTCTTTAGTATCCTTTGTTTAAAAAACAAATTAGCAACAGTCCAAAAACAAGCTAATAGCATTTATCCTAAAACTTCCCTAAAAATGAACCTGGGGGAGGTTGGAGGAGGGGGAGGGGGCCTGCAGAAAAAGGCCCAGCCAGTCCCTTCCCTCAGCATTCAAGGCTTTGGCAAGAATTGGGGTTACAGAAAACACCCCATCTTTTTTTTTTAAGATTTTATTTATTTATTATTAGAGAGAGGGGGAAAGGAGGGAGACAGAGAGGGAGAGAAATAGCAATGTATGGTTGCCTCTCACATGGCCCTCACTGGGGACCCAGCCTACAACCCAGGCATGTGCCCTGACTGGGAATTGAACCGGGACCCTCTGGTTCCCAGAACGCGCTCAATCCACTGAGCTACACCAGCCAGGGCAAAAAACACCCCATCTTGAGAACTCACTAAGTAGAGCTGGCACTGCATGGGCCTACTGCAGAGGCATCCTTCTTTATCAGGGAAGGCCATCCCTGTTGTCCGAGCTGGCAACATAAAGCCTGATGCACACAGAGGTGAGGGAGAGAGAAGACACCAGGCCACCACACCAGTCTAACAGGTCCTGGCAATCAATGGTGTGGTGGGGTCACAGCCGAGTCACAGCCAGGTCACCTCCACATTCAACTCCCTGGGCAATTCCCTCCTTGACTGAGAGGTTGGCCCGTGCATATGTAATGAATGATAGGCCATCGAGGGCAGAGGTGTGCATGGGGGCTTGGGAGTCAGCCAGGCCAGTTTGAGTGTTGGCTGCCCTGACCTAACTTCTTCAAGCTTCCAATTACTCATCAGCACAGTGAAGATAATAGCCTACCTCATGGGGTAATGGTAAGAGTTTAAAAAATGTGTGCAAAGTGCCTAGTACATAGTAAGTACTCAATAAAAGGTAGCTATTATTGTGTTTCTCTGTAGGAAGTAAGGCTTGCTTTTAATAATTTTCACATAAAATATATCTATTGCTTTTAAGTCTATTTCTCGAGGAATTATAGACTCAGAAGGTTTTTTAAAAAAAAACTTAAACATTATCTAGTCTTTCTCTTATACTACGTCCTCAAAACTTTAAGGTAGAGATATCTTTTTCATAGATATCAGGCAGGCAGCCCTGATGCGGGGAGCCCAAGAGAACCCTCACTTTGTACTCTGCAATAATGAGTCCCAGCCACTTTGTGCAAAAACCCGATATCAACTCTGACGTTTTTAACAAACTTGTCAGGCTCAATGCTAGTTAAGTTTTTGTAAATTTCTTTACCTTCATATTACTGCCTTCAGCATATAAATCCTGCCATGTCTCATACTGTAAGGAAGGAAGCCTGCTTTCAGAAGATACATCTGCACGTGCCAAAGTGGCTTTGAGAAAAGAAGAAGGGAGAGAGGAGACCCCACTCCATGCCCATCCAGTGTTTTAACTGGTTATGTAAATATACATGTGAATGGAGTCACCACGGACGGCCGATGGGCTCCATAATTTGCGAGGCATTGTGCAAAATGAAAATGCGGGGCCCTTCTTCACAGATTATTAAGAATTTCAAGATGACACAACAGCATTACACCAAGAAGGGAACCCTTGAAACCAGTCTTGGATGCAAGCCACCGTCTGCACACTCGCACAGCCCTGGGGTCAGCGTGGGCTGTGTCAAAGAGCTCCACAGACCAGTAGGGGGTTACTGCAGCTGGGACGCACCTTTCTCTTGGTCGACTGCTAACGCACTGATGATAACTAGAGGCATTGGCTTTGGCCAAATCGAAACTGGCTTTAGTTCAGAATTGAATCAAGCTAAGATTAACTCCAATTGATTAAGTCTTATCCTAATGTCTACCTAGAAGCTAACTGATGCTTCCAGCCTCAGAATAAAATGATAAACAGGTAGAGCAAATGCCATTTAACAGATTTGGGGCAACACTGTAATACTGACATACACAAAAATGTCATTAACCTCTGAAGGAATTTTATGGCTTTAGCCAAATTAAATATCCAAAGTACCTTATAAGTCTTAAACCAAGACCCAAGTGGCTTAGGGCCCAATTAGTAAATTGACTACATTAATTATCAAGTTCAGTTTTATTACCATTGGTGAGTAGGTGATTAGGTAGTTTACTACTTTTCTAATAGTCTATCTGATTTATGGGAGATGTGGCTATCAGGATTTGCTTTGGGGAGATGTGTGCTAAATAGACTTCAGAAAAATATTCTAGCTCACATTCAGAAAGACGTTGAAATATTCAACACAAGTGAGCTGAATTTAAAACTTAATTATAGATATTCTGAGTAATATAAACAAGTCATATATACAAATGAGAAATATGTGCATTATATATCAAGTCTAAACATATTCAAGGGTAGATATTTTTACTTGATTTTGTTTGGAGAAATTCCATTTTAGCTATGACTCTTTTAAAAATGGAGAAGCTCTACTAATTTACGGAGAAGTAAATTACATGAATTAGTCTAAGAATAATGAAAGTAAAGAAATATTAAAATAGTACTGTCAACATAAGTCTAATATTGTGTTCTATCCCACAAACCATGAATAACGATCTATCATGTGCTTGACCCCTATGACCTCCACACTAGGAAATGCTGATATCCAATGCCAAGGCCCCCCATGCAATCCTTGCGTCAGACCACGTAATACCAACCTTAAAGAATTTTCTCTCTCCCAGGCTGCAATCCTCAAAGTTTAGACTTCACGTGATGGAACTTACCACTTGTTTTATCTTAAGAACAAAGCACCTGGTCTCTCTTTTCCGACAGCTCTGAGATGCAACTGAGTCTTTGCATTTTGAGAGGGAGTTTTAAATCATACTTCATGTTGGCAAGTCATGGGAACTTTCAAAATTGAGTATATATGTGCCCCCAACTGGACGGATATTATGCCCCCAACTGGGCGGACATTATGGGCTCCAGGGAAGCTTCGGTCTCTCGCCGTTTAATGCCCCCTCTAGGGCAAACTGGGCTTAACTGCCTAACCAGTCTGGGCTCAGCAGACCATGAGGCCAGAGCTTTTGCTGGTCTCGTTCAGCTGTGAGAGAGTTGCTGAGTGAGAGAATTAACAAAGACAAAACGCTTGTGGAGTCCCTACTCCAGATCTGATCTATGCTATGCACTTTTCTGATACCTTCTCACACTTAATGTTTATTACCCTCTTGTACGGTAGATTAGAGATATTTCAGACAACCAAGGGTCAGCAGGCCTGAGCAGTCTGTCCAGGAACACAGTGCGTAAGCAAGCCGGGACTGACGCCAAAGTCTTCTGTCCCCAAGACCGAGCTGACTTGATGATGCCACAGAAGCCTTTGCTGAAATGGTTTTGCCTTTGGATGCATTAGAACATCTCATCCCTCTTCTGAGTTTTTGAAGTACAGCCTCTCCTGTTATATGTGTGTAGTACTGGTGATATAAACAATTCAGACTCAACTATGAAATCTGTTTGAGTAAGAAAAGTTTCCAACCCAATATTTTCCTAACACATTGAACAAGTAATAGTCAAAGATCAAGGTGAAAGAAAAATGGGGCTGAGGTTCATTGACAGCTCCTACTTGAGAGTTATCCAATGGAGGACCAAAAAGAATTATCATAAAGCAAACTGAATAAAAAAATTTCCTAACTAAAAAAAAGTAAAAGAAAAAACTCAAGTTTAAAAGTCCAATTTCATACTTTCAACAACAAACTATAAAAAGTGCTCATGTGACATTTGTCAAAAGCCAAGGGTTTAAGACTCCTTTGTGCAAATAAGCTACATTCTGATTTTCCAGAAAAGGTTTGCTGTCCCCTTAAAAAAGTATCCAATCATTTAGCCAAAAGACAGTTCCAAAATCAATATTAAGGCAACTGCCCACCTCTGCCTATATTCTCACACAAGTACACTCAATCAATGAGAGTGGGAGAGAAAATAATTATTATGTACCTAATTACACAATAATTAGTTGTAATTATTTACATATCCTCACATTCTTTTTGTAGCTTAAATTACATTTTCCAGAAGAACTCTACCTCTGAGAAAAATGACTATTTATTTGAGCAGGCTGCATTTCCTTCTCCCTGCCCCATTGTGTGTGTGTGTGTGTGCATGTACCTATATGTGCCTATATACATATATGTACATGTATACACATGCTATTCTAAACCATCTCAGAATAAGTTGTACACATAATTCCTCTTTAATTGTCAAAACTTCCACTGTGTATCTCCCATAAACAGAAGTTTTATCATAAATAACCACAAAATCAAAATCAGGAAGTAGAACATTAATATAATACTATTATCTTCATGCCATATTCCAGTTTCACCAATTGTCCCAGGAATGTCTTTTATAACAGTGATTCCATTGGGTTCAGAATCCAAACCAGAATTACACTTCACATTTAGTTCTCATGTCTCTTTAGTCTCACTTAATCCAAATCAGTCATTCAGTCTTTCTCTTTTCTGGTCTTGACATTTTTTTTTTAAGAGAACAGGCTAATTGTTTCATGGCATGCCCCTGACCTTGCATTTGTCTGGTGTTTCCTCATGATTAGATTAGATTCGGGTTGTGCACTTTTGGCAGGAGTACCACAGAAGTGATTCTGTGTCCCCCCCAGGGGATCAAATCAGGAGGCTCGCACTGCTGGTTGGTCCCTGATGGTGATGCGAACTTTGATCACTTGGTAAAGGTGGCATCTGCCAGTTTTTCCACTGTAATGGTACCATTTTCTTTATCTAATTAATGAATTATTTAGGGAGATACTTTGAAACCATCCTTTGAAACTTTGAAACCTGCCCCTCATCAAAATTTTAGCCACAACTTACAGCATCTATGAGCAACTCTTGCCTTGTTTACAAAATGGTGATGGACTGACAAATTCTCATTTTATTCTTACTTATCTTACTTATTACTATCTTACTTATTTTGATGCTGAAATCCACAAATACTTTAAATATGGTGTTTAAAAACAAGGACCATTTTTCAAATGTCAAAAAACTAAGACAGACTTGAATGTAAAAGAAATTGCCAAGAAAGCAAACAAATTTGGTTTTGATTTCCTGTCTTCCAAAAGGAGCCAGATGTCAAGAGAGAAAACGTAGTAGAAATGTTAGGAATGAAAAAAATGAAAATTTATCAAACAGTCGGGTTCTGATAAGAGAGGGGCAAGCCTTGAAATGACACTCAAGTGTACGTTATTGGTGTATATTCATAAAAACTCCTCCTTCTTCGGCATTTCGTAGTTCCGCACTCTGTCTGAAGGAGGCGTAAGGTGCACACACCCTTCCTCAGACCAGCGCTTTCCATAGACCAGTCGTCGCAGACATTTCCTGAGTTGCTACTGGAGATCACAGAGTTTCCATCACTGCTTCTTTCTTTAATTTAATTTTATTTAATTTAAAAAGGCATTTTGCCCAAGGACATTAGTCCGAGGAAACATATAAGGCACTGTCATTGTGCAGCTTCCTTCTGACATGACTAAAACCCTGCTCATAAGAGAAACCATCTCGCTTGGATCACCGCTTCAGGCCTGTCTAAAGAAATGCCACATTCACGGAGACTGTTGGGTATCTGCTCAGAGTTCTACCAATATCTCATTGGCACACAAACATGATTGCTTAAGTTAATCCTTTAACCTTGAGAAATACGAACATTGAAGAGTAAACAATATGCAAAAAAACAATGCCTAATTCTACAATACATCGAGTCACGTGAAACGCTGACGTAGTTGGGGATAGTAGAGAACAGAGGAAGGCTTATGATGCCATCCCAGGCAAGACAACTAAGTGTAATACCTCATTTTTAAAATTATTTTTCTTTTTATTAACACAGCATAAGCTTAGATTTTTATTTTCTATTTCTAAATCAAATTTCTTTATTTTATGAATTTGCAGCCCTGTGATTTTATTTCTAAGTTATTGTAGGTTGAGTCCTTGAACTTAACCATGAGGGTATTAATATTCTTACTTCTCCAAAGTAGCACCAAAATGGTCACTACTAAATAACTAGCATTTATTGAGCACTTACTATTTGTGAGGGACTCTGTTAAGTGTTTGCATTCATTATTTCACTTGATTCCTAAAACCACACAAAGAAGTGAATTCACATCACGATGCTGAGCCTGAGGGGTGGATGACACTTCCATGTTCCACAGCTTAGTGCATGTCTTGGGCAAGTAACGGTGATTGAATGAAGTTCCTGCCAGTCTGTCTCCAAAGTCTGGACCAATGTGCTATGCCTCCTTGTGAGGAATACAGAAGAAGGGGCTCTTCCTCTGATATCAAAACCAGAAGCCTTTGATTCCAGCCCATTGTGTGATGAATTCAGGTATACTTCTAAGCCATACTAAAGAGAGTTCACTCCCACGGATGGGAATGGAATCAAGACAGCTTGAACTTGCTCAGGCTCCAAACTTCAGGTTTATCTGGAATTCATCTTTCTTCCTCCTCACCATATCCAGTTAGCCACCAAATCCTATCAATTTTGCCCCTTAGATAGATTGTCTCCTTTCTACTGACATTCCTCTAGTTACACCACTCATTCACACCTCCCAGCTGGGTTCCCCACCTCTACTGTCCTCCTCCCATTCATTCTTCACACCAGCAACAGGAAGGTGGTTTCATTCAGCTCTGATCACGGCACTCACCTGCTCAGAAGCCCTCAAAGTCTCCCCTTTGCTTACAACATATAACCCTGGCTTATCAGCTTGACACTTGTAGATGGCTGTCCTTTGGTCCTCACTAGCCTCTTCAGTTGACTAATGCCCACTCCAGGCTGTCCACCCTTACTCCATATGCACTTATACATTTCCAGGGTCCTAAGCCTTCCCTCTACATTTCGGCTCCCTGCTTTTATTCAAGCTGTCCCTCCACCTGGTCTACTTTCTCCTTCCTCTTCTGCCTCTTTCCCACTACATAAGCCTCACCACTGTCATTGGTCCCAGCTTCTCCTTTCCAAAGATCTACCTGTGTAGAGAGGAAAATAAATTATGTAACATTTACACAGTGGAGTAGTTTCACTCATGAAAAACAACATCTTCAAAAGCTATTTTTAAATGTGGGAAATGATCAAAGGTAACAAAACTGTACCTTATGATCTTATTTTTGTAAATATTATCTGATGGGAATTATAGGTGATAGTTCATCATCGTATACCTCTACTTTTCCAAGTTTTTACATTGACCATATAGTTTTTATTCTTTAAAACCCAAAATGAAAATAAAAAAGTATACTTAATTGTTATATTCCCAAGGAACTGAGACTCAAAGACCAAACAAGTCCGTTTTTTGTTTCCTCAGAGAATGAAAAAGACTGACTTCTCGAAACCACCAGAATGCTGCTGTGAGCTCCCATTTCAAAGACATGGTGTGGTGTTTGTAATGGATAAATTTGAAGAGACAGCCAGTATTATTCTCATCTGTGATATATCATTTCTGCCTCTGATATAATCTTTTAAGAAAAAAATCTACTTTGACTTCTTTTTATTTTAACTCCCTCCAACTGTATGGATACCACTTGGTAATAAAAACAGCCCCAAAACTGTGCGTCTCATTATTTCACAGTGATTAATCATAAGTAATAGTCTCATACTTCTGAGAATATAAATTAGTTATATGAAAGCAATGCCAAGTTATTAAAAGCCATTGGGTGAATCTGTGACCTTGTTTGACAGCCACTGGCTTGAACGGCAGCCTGAGAGTCTGTAGCTGAAGCCTGTAGGGACTAGTCCAAGGCCAGCCCTGCCCTTCTGTCCACCTGTTTGCTTTAACAAATCATTTTCACATTTATTAAACAGTTTCTATGTTTTTAGAATCATCGGGCTACCTGGATTTTCTCTGAAGCACAAAATATCTCTTTGAAGAATATTTATTTACAGTGTAGATCATATTCATCTGCCCCATTTTTGTTGTGAATAACATCTTCTGAAATGGTACCAATATCAGAGAAAAACACAAATAGTGAAAACTTGAGTGTCGTTAGCTCACGTTCCGTTAGCATCGGTCGCCCTAGTTCTGAGTCTGCAGGCACATCCTCTGTTACCCCCCGTCTTTCCTGTGGGAAGCTACAGCTTTGCTCAGCTCATAGCAAAAGATGCTAATTTGATAACACTGATTCCTTTTAATACAAAGAGTGAATTGTTTTTAGACTACTGGTGATTAATGTGGGTATTGATTAGCTGATCAATAAGGCCACAGTGTCTAATTATTGATAATCCCTCTCCAGATGAAAGATCGAGTATAAGGAGTCCTAGTTACAGAGTTCAAACTACAAAGTGATTCAATGTGATGCCTGGTAATTGAAAGTCAAACTAATCCCATAAATTAAATCACAACAATCCATAACATTTACCTGATAAATCCTTTGCAAGCTGTATTTAACTTTCACTATTCTCGACTTTTTCCCCCTTACAAAGCCCTCTGAAAAGTACACAACTTGTTGAGAAAAGTAAAAATCATTCTAAAGTGATTTATCTTTATGAAGTCAAGGATCCAACAGGGGCACCAGTGATGGTTACATATTTAAAATTATGGCTTCATCTCTGTCTCACATCATAGAACAAAGAGTAAGGAAAACATAAGCAAGAACACTCACGAGAATGAAGGCTGCCCCTGTTGCTTAGGTTCACAGACCGAGAAGGGAACTCAGAGGTCATGTAAATCACCTTCTCGCTCTGCTAAAGATAGTTTAAGGGACCTGATGATTGTCACACAGCCAGCCAGAGGGCAGGACAGGACTAAGGATCTAGGTTGACTACAGATTCAGACCTCTCCTAGTGTGTAGGGTGTACACAAGCATTAGTTTGCACGAGGGTCAAAAATTGACTCATATGGTCAACAGCAATAGCGTGCAATAAAAATAAAGCTGTTATGCTATTTTACAACAGATCTTAGCTTACTCCACAGCTCATGCGTTTCTACTGGTAGTGTGGGGGCAAGGTGGGGAGACATTGTTCGTGAAAAATTACTAATTTCAGTCTCCTTTAGGTAAATGTTTGATTTGGAAACTTTCCTCCTCTGCCCTTGCTCCTTCTCAAGATGACATCTGAGTCTATGGGGGTACTCTGTGGCCCCAGGACAGTGGGGGAGGGGAAACTCAAATCTGCATGTTTTTTTTAAATATTTTATTTATTTATTTTCAGAGAGAAGAGAAGGGAGGGAGAAAGAGCAATGTATGGTTGCCTCTCACATGGTCCTCATTGGGGATCTGGCCTGCAACCCAGGCATGTGCCCCAACTGGGAATCGAACCGGGACCCTCTGGTTCCCAGCCCGCGCTCAATCCACTGAGCTACACCAGCCGGGCTGCATGGGTTTTTGACTGCCCACTGGAATTCACTAAAATCTGCTGGAGGTGGCTGGGCTGATGCTAGGAGGAGTTCTATATTCGTCACTATTAGTACACAGTTGACCCTGCCTAGAATTCTCTTTCTTTTTCTTTTTCATTTTTACTTTGACACATTTGATGCATGCAAAATAATCTACATAATAGATAGGTAAGTTAGCATCATAATAAACATTCATGAATCCACCACCCAACTTAAAAAATGAAATACAAGGGGGGACCCCCCAGAAAAAGGGATTACCTTCTGGAGAGCAGGTCCCTTGTAGTACAAGCTTCCCCTGCTAGGTGAGTGTTCTAGGAACCATCTGTATCAGTGTACCAGCTGGTATTGTTATGAGAGGCCATGTTCAGCTTCGGTGAACTTTTTTTTTAGATTTTCAATGTGTTTGCCCATTTCGTGATGGGCAATTTACAAGTGCACCTGTCCACAGGGCACTGAGTGTTCAGTTTTGACTAAAAACAGCACGAACCCCCTGCCCCACCCTCTCTATTCACCCAATCTCACCCCGGAGTGACTTTTTCTGTTTCCCTGGATGAAAAAAGTGCTCAAAGGGAAACATTTTGCAGATGTAGGAGTGGTAAAACAAAAAACAGCAGAAACACTAAAAGGCATCAAAGTGGATGAGTTCAAAAAGTTTTGAGCAGTGGAAAAAACATCTTGATAGGTGTATTGCATCAAATGGAGAGTACTTTGAAGATGACTGAAGTTTAAACATGTAAGAATAAATGCACAGTTTTTTATAAATAAATTCTGGGTGTTTTGGGGTCTCCCCTCGTAAAATCAATACAGCCAAAATCCCTGAATGGTCCCTTCCCAGTCTCCTCCACCTGCTTCTACCAGATGGTAATAACTTTCTTGAATTTTCTGTTTATCATTCCTTTGTTTATGAGTATGAATTTATGACGTGAGTATCTGTGTCTTAAAAATACACTTTTTCATTTTGTTTCTCTCTGAATATTATACAGTGGTTTGTAACTCATGTATGTTTTGTGGCTTACTTTTTTTTCATTCAACATTCTAAGGTTCGTCTATTCTTATCTTCATGAATCCTTAAGCCAAAGCCCAAGCTGGTGAGAACAGAGTCCCTGAGGCATTCAGACTACATTTTCATCTTGACTTTGCTTCTGAAAACCCCCCCACTCCTCTCATGGTGGTGAGCTCTCTGCATCCTCCTCCCATCTGGTGAGAACATCTCCATCGTATTCTGTTTTCTGCACCATGGTTTGTAATAAAACTATTATTCATAAATTGATCAAACCTGGCTATATAAAGAGAAGCTTTATTAAATTTAGGAAGCCTTTTCTTTGGCAAGAAAACCTAGCTTTTTGAACTTGTTTCCAGCTAAGACAGGAAAGCTTGCACCAATCCAACCTTCACACCAAATACAATTAGAACAACTGTATAAAGTTTTTTTTTTTTTTTAATGCAGCTTTTTGAAGCCATCAAAGAGCAACAGGCATCCCGGATTTGAGAAGCCAAGATCTCAGAGAAAAGAGAAAAGCATTGAGTGATCTTGACTTTCTTGCCTCCTCTCCTTGTAAGGCATTTACTGGTCCGTAAGAGGGTTAGGTGGGAGTCTGAAAATAAGTGACAGCTCCAAGCTTTCAGCAAGCAGTCTCACAGAAATGGAATCCGAACAGCTGGAGTTCTGACTTACCAAAGAAGCCGGGACTGGAAGGATCAAGAAAGAAAGAAAGCTCAGGGATGTGAAGCTGAGGGTGTGAGCTGCTTTTGTTCCTCAAAGTATTTGCCTATTTGCCAACTGTGCAGGTAGAGCGGTGGAGAATCCAAGCAGAAAGAGCTGCGAAGGGACTGAGATGCTCAACAGAGCTACCCACCGCCCTTAATGCTAGGGAGCTAAAGATTGAAATTAAGGCCCAAGGAAGTTGAGGGGCCTTGGCAAAGACATTCGCCTTTCAGTGTGGTGCCCTGAAGGGCTAACTGTGGGACTACGAGCACATTGGCACAAAATGCAGCCTTGAGACATCTCAATCTGAAACTTTAAATCCTGGTCATTGACCCTACTCTAATCACCAAGAGAGGGACAAAAATAAGACTTTTGGCAATTTCATGAGGCCAGAAAGACAAAAAACTGAAGGTCAGGGTTATTAAGGCAGCCGGGACTTGAGGAGCTAAGACCCAGGAACAATGGACCCTTAGGTAAGTGAGCCTTACATTCAGCATGACTTTTCTTGTCAAGGCATTTTCCAGTGTCTCCGCTACATGGGGCAAGAGGCCAGTATACCAAAGCAGAAACAGCAGCAGAGAGGCTAAAAAGCTATGTCACATCTGACAAGGGGAAGAGACCTTAGAAACATTCGAGATTTCCACTGAGACTCCTAAAGACCAAGTCCTAGTAATGAGGGCAAATAGGAAGCCAGAGATGTTCTTGCAAACACTGACACCCACCCACCTTCACATCATCTCCGTCCCTGCGTGCATCAAAGTAAACTGTCCCCCAAAAGAAAATTAAATTTTCCTTAGAATAATAATATTACCCAAAGCCTCCACATTTATAATATCTGGCATATTTTTCAGATATAATGAATTTTTTTCATTTATAATATCTGATATCCAAGCAAAAACTTTTCATTTATAATATCTGACACCTAATCAACAATTACCAGCTTCACCAGGATCCAAGACAATATTCAAAATCCAAGATTTAAAAAAAGATAATATAAACAGGCCCACAGGTGATTCACCTATTAGGGTTATTATAAATTTTAAATATCTGTAGATTAAATGTCAAAAAAATAGATGATCAAATAAATAGTATCACCAGAGAACTAACTCCTTAAAGAGAATTAAATGCAAATTCTAAAACTAAAAATATACTGATATTAAGAAAGTAATAAATGGGCTTGATAGATAAGTTAAAGTTTAGACATAGATTAGATATAGCAGATGTGAACCGGAAGATAGACAAGCAGAAAATGCTCAGACTGAAGCATGGTGGGAAAAACTGAAGAAAAATAGAGAAAAGAACATAGAAAGCGTATGAGAGATATGGTCCAAAAATCATGAACAATCAGAGTTCCAAGAAGAAGGAGAGAGACATTATGATGGTAGCAATATTTGAAAAGATAATAGTTGAGAATTTCCCCAAACATTAAGTCACAGATTCAGTGTTCAATGAATAACCCTAGATAGTAATACAGAACTCAAGAAGAGATAAAGGACATTCTCACACACACACAAAAAAAACATTTATGGGAAGATAAGAATGATTATATAGAACAATAGTAATAATGTCTGAGGGATTTAATATATAAATAGAATAAAATACATGATAAGTGACAATAACACAGAAAAGGTGGGATGACTATATGGGGTTAAAGTTTTCTAAGGTCCAGGAAATAATTTAAAATACTAATTTATATGACACTAAGAAGTCAAAGATACATATTGTGACCTCTAAAGTAGGTGCTAAAGGAGTAATTTAAAAAAGGAAAGATTGAAAAAAATAACTAATATAAAAGAAAATGAGAGGGAGAATAATCCATCTTAAAATATTTTTTTAAGTAAGGAAACTAAACAAAAGAAAGTAAAAAGAAAGAAAGAAACATAAGAGCAGAAATTGATGAAGTAAAAAATATAATACAAGGTCTGTCTGGAAAAAGTCCAACCACCATTAATGTAATGAGAACAGTTTGTGACGCGGATGTAACCTGGCAGCCAAGGAGAGTGGACTGGAATACACATGCATGAACAATGACAACTTTACTATACTAGTCAGTGGGGGTGGTAGACGCTGCTGAGTAAACATGTGTATTGTGTGGGCATCACATTCAAAATGACGGGGTAGAGCAATGAATCTGCATCAAATTTTGTATTAAGCTTGAACATTTCCCCTCAGAAACTATTTGGATGATTCAGAAGGGCACAGTTATGGGCAACTGGCAATTGGCAACTTCATCACAGTGCACCCACTCATATATCACATCTCGTGTGGACATTTTTGGTGAAACATCAAATCACCCATGTGACTTGGCCCCTACAGTCCAGATTTGGTGCCCTGTGACTTCTGATTTTTCCCAAAACTAAAATTACCTTTGAAAAGGAAGAGATTTCAGACCATCAGTGAGATTCAGGAAAATACGATGGGACAGCTGATGGCGACAGGGAGAACTATGTGAGGTCCCAAGGTGCCCACTGTGAAGGGAACTGAAGCATCATTGTCCTGTGCACAATGTTGTATCTTCTTCAATAAATGTCTCTATTTTTCATAGTACATGACTGGATGCTTTCTGGACAGATCTCATAGACAACATCAACTAAGTCAAAACTTCTTCAAAAAGATTAATAAATTGATAAACTACTAAAAACTAATCTTTAAAGGGAAAATGACTAAATTATAAATACCAGAAATTAAAAATAGGCATCACTACATAAATTATAGACATTCAAAAGATAGTTATATAAGATTTTGAACACCTTTTGCAAATAATTTTAGAATTTAGTTCAGACTTCCAGCCAAGATGAAGGCATAGGTGAACACACTGTGCCTCCTTGCACAACCAAAAGAGTAATAACAACAATTTAAAAAGCAAAATAAACAACCAGAATGGACAGAGAATTGAACTGAGTAGAAGTCCAACAGCCAAGGAGTTAGGGAGGACATGTTCATCCAGACCGGTAAGCAGGGTGGAGCCGGGCAGAGAGCACGTGGCAAGATGGCGGTTTGCCCGGAGAAACTCACTGCAGGCATGCCTGGCCAAAAAGTGGCCCAAAAAGCAGCCGGGTGTACCCGGAGAAGCCAGTGGAAAACAGCGGGGCCAAGACTGGTGGACCTCACTTGTGCGTGCAGATAAACTGGGAGAAGGAGCTGAGGAGCAGAGCAGAGAATACCTGTGGGGATTGAGGCAGCAGCGGAGGCAGCTCCCAGCCACACAGGAGAGTGCATTGGGAGAGAGGTGACTGGGAGCCGGACGCCATTGTTCCCTCCCAGGCCACACCCTCTCAGACAGCATCAACACACAGCATTGGCGGAGGTTACCCCGCCCTGGTGAACACCTAAGTGTCCATCCCTTAAAGTAACAGGCACACCAAGGAAAAAAAAAATGGCCCAAATGAAAGAACAGAACAAAGCTCCAGAAAACTTACAACTAAGGGATGAAGACATGGCCAACATAGCAGATGCACAGTTCAAAACACTGGTAATCAGAATGCTCACAAAATTGGAAGAAAGTTGGTGTCACAAATAGATGAATAAATGAAGAATACACTAATGAAAATGAGGGAAAATGTGCAGGGAACCAATAGGGAAGAGAAGGAAACCAGGACTGAAATCAACAGTGTGTACTAGAAGGAAGAAACAAGAATTCAAAAAAATGAGGAGAGGCTTAGGAACCTCCATGACATCTGTAAACGACCCAACATCTGGGTCATAGGGATGCCAGAAGGAGAAGAGGAAGACCAAGGGATTGAACATTTATTTGAACAAATAATGAGAGAGAACTTCCCCAATCTGGAAAAGGAAATAGACTTTCAGGAAGTCCAGGAAGCTCAGAGAGTCCCAAAGAAGTTGGACCTAAAGAGGAATACAGCAAGACACATCATAATTGCATTACCCAAGACTAAAAATAAGGAGAGAATCTTAGAAGCAGCAAGAGAAAAGGAGACAGTTACCTACAAAGGAATTCCCATAAGAGTGTCAGCTGATTTCTCAAAAGAGACCTTTCAGGCAAGTAGGGGCTGGAAAGAAGTATACAAAGTCATGAAAGGCATCCAGGAACATCCAAGAACGCTCTATCCAGCAAAACTTTCATTTAGAATGGAAGGACAGATAAAGTGCTTCTCAGATAAGGTCAAGTTCAAGGAGTTCATCATCACCCAGCCTTTTTATATGAAATGTTAAAGGGATTTATATAAGGCATGGAGGGGTATCAACAGGGGAGTGGGAGGGGGAGAGAGGGGGAAAAAGTACAGACAATAAGTAGCATAAACAGTAGGTAGAAAACAGAGAGGGGGAGGTTAAGAATAGTATAGGAAATGTAGAAGCCAAAGAACATATGTGTATGACCCATGGACAAAAACTAAAGGGCAGGGAAGGGGGGGGGGGCGGAATAAAGGGAAAATGGGACAACTGTAATAGCATAATCAATAAAATATATTTAAAAAATAAAAAACAGAATTTAGTTCAAATAGATCATTTTATTGAAAATACAATGAACCAAATACACACAAGAAGAAAGAGAAATAATCCTATTAAATACACTTTATGTGCAATTTAAATCTTCCCCAAAATAGAACCCCATGCCCAAATGGCTTCATCAGTGTATTATTTCAAACATTTAAGAAAGAAAGAACATAATATTATACTAATTCTTCCACAAAACAGAACAGAGGAGACATTCCCCATTTCATTTTATATGACCCACAGAACCCCTTAAAGTTTCCTAAGAAAGATAATGAGGCAGTATATCTCATAACATAGATACAAAAATCTAAACATAGTATCAGCAAACCAAATCCAGCAATAAAAATGACAATAAATTAAAAATAAGTTCCATTAAAATGCAAGGTTAATTTAATATTAGAAATCAATCCATTTGTAACAATATAATTCATTATAATAACAAAAAAAGATTGCATAATCATCAGTAAATGCAGAAAAACCATTAGATGAAAACAAACATTCATTGTCAATGAAAAAATAAAAACACTTAGCCCTGGCTGGTGTAGCTCAGTGGATTGAGTGCGGGCTGTGAACCAAAGGGTCACCAGTTCGATTCCCAGTCAGGGCACATGCCTGCGTTGCAGGCCAGGTCCCCAGTGAGGGCCATGTGAGAGGCAACCATACATTGATGTTTCTTTCCCTTTCTTTCTCCCTCCCTTCCCTTTGTCTAAAAATAAATGAATAAAATCTTAAAAATATATATAAATAAATAAAAATAAAAAAATAAATAAAAACAGTAATGTGGAAATAGAAAAAACTTTCCTTAATCTGATTAAAAGATACCTTTCAAACGGTAAAGTACTGGGAACTTTTCCCCAAAGGTCAAAAATGAAAAGGAATCTCACCATTATCACTTGCTTTCAGCAATTTACTGGAGATCCCATTTAATGTAACTAAAACAGAAAAAATAAAATGCCTTTAAACATAAAGTAAGAAATAAAGCTATCATTATTTGCAGAAGCTTGTGAATCAGAAAATCCAAATGACTCTATAGATTAACCATTAGAATTAATATGTGAACTTAGCCAGCTTCTGGATATAAGGTAATTATACAAACAATTTTATTTTTTATACTGTAGCGGTACATATTTGAAGATGAAAATTCAAAAATTTAAAATAGCAGTATTATTTTTCAAAAACACCAAATATCTAGGAATAAACCTAACAAAAGACACAAAATACTTTTTCACAGAAAGCTATGACATATTTTTGTAAGAAATTAATATAAACTTAAATAACTACATTAGAAAGATAACTATATGGCTTGAAATAGTCAATAGTTTAAGGATGTCAATTCTCCCCAAAATTAATCTATAGATTCAATGTAATCATCACCGTAATCCCAATGGATATTTTGTGTGGAAGTTAACAAGCTGGATTTAAAAGTAATGGGGGGGGATGGGGACAACTGTAATTGAACAATTAAAAAAAGCGGAAAAAATTCTTACAGAACTGCAAAAGGCCAAGACAATCTGCAATAAGAATAGCAAATCTGGAAGACTCACACAGCCATATTTCAGGACTTATTATACAGTTGCATTCATAAGACAGTGGTCCAGTCTTTTATGCTGGACTTCTATACTGGTACAGTGTAGACAAGTAGACAAGTGGAACAGATTAAAAGTCCAGAAACAGATCTCGCAAACGCAATCGTTCTACTTATAACAAAGATGGCACTGCAATGGGGGAAAGAATCATTACTTCAACTGGGTCAATTAAGTATCCACACAGGGACAAATTAATCTTGACACTTTACTTGGCACCATAAACAGAAAAAATTCCAGATAGATGTCAGACATAAATGGGAAAAGTAAAACAACAAAGCTTTAAGAAATGACAGAGTAGTAACTTCACAACCTTGAGCTGAGCAAGGATTTCTTAGACAAAATACAAAAGCATAGGTCATAAAGGAAAGGATCGATAACTGGGAGCAATTTTTTGTGAAAAGATGCTATTAAGAAAGTAAAGGCACATGCTAATAGTGGAAGAGATGATTACAAGATTTATATCTGATAAAGGATTTATATAAAGAAATACAAATCGACAAGAAAAAATAATTTTACTAGACAAAAAAATAAACCAAAGAAACACTTGACTAAGCATTTTACAAAGGATGATATATAAATGGCTAACAAATATATGATAAAGGGGTCAAAGTCATTAACCACCAGGGAAATACAAATAAAACCCCCCATGAGATACCACTGTTCATGCAACAAAAAAACTGAGATGAACAATAAGTCGCAATAGTTAAGTACTGGCCCCTGGCATTTGCATTCACTGTACTGAAAAATGAGTTGTGCTATATTCATAAAGTGAAATACTACACAGCAATGAAGTTGAACAAACTTATTCAACATACAATAACATGGATAAATCTTGGGATCTAATTTTGAGAGGAAAAAACAACCCAGACATAAATTATCACATACTAGATGAATTATTTTATATCTCAAATATAGGCAAAAGAAATCTGTCATGATAGGGCGTGAGACTCGTGGTTGCCTGTAGTGGGGAGTAATGGCTGGAAGGGTCAGGGAAACTTCAGGGTGAGACCCAGCAGGTGAGGCCCTTTACCGTGACCTGGATAGCGGTTACACAAGCGTATTCTTTGTGTAAAAATTCATCAAGCTGGACACATGACAGTGCACTTGTTGTCAGTATACTATGTTCAATTCAAAATTCACTTCCAAAAACTTTTATCTCTTGATACAATTATCTTAATGCAGACCAGAAGTTCTATTTTGGAATTCAAAAGCTAAACCTTGGTTCGTTCTCTCTATTTTCATTCTGTTATAACAGTTCTAAGCTTCCTAAAAGCACTGGATGCCTCTGGCTGGATAGAAGAAGAATCACATAACAGGAAGTACAAAAAGGAAAAGAATATTAATATATTTCAAAAATATTACTTATGTTACACTTTTCAAAAGCCAAGAATCAAAAAGAACAGAAACAGATATAAATTAAAACTGTGATACAGTTTTTCAAGATAACAGCAAAAATATCTCTAAGATGATATGTTTTGTGATGGAGAGGATGCTTAGAAGTAGACATCCCATATGGTAATGGCACATGCGTTCGGTGTGTGTGTGTGGAGGGGGGGCAGGGAGAAAGGAACCTGTGACAGTGCATGCTATTCACCCTAGCGATGTCCTTCCCAGAAATATGACTTGAATAGGAGAGGACCTGTGCAAGGAATTATCTACAGGCCTTTCTTTGCAATTTTGTTAAAAAATGCAAAGAAATGTGGAAAAATCTAATGGTAGAGAAATTACAATATATTCATATATAAAACTGTAGAACTATATGTATTGAAAAAGAATGATATTCATACTTTATTATAGGTGGGTAAAAACAGGCCATTAACCATAAGTAGACACCACAGAATTCCATTTTGTGAAGATGCTTTGAAGAAAAGTCCAAGGCACCAGGAGAAATTGCCTGTAGATGGTGAAGTTGTTCATTCATTGACTAATTGAGCATTTACTCTATATGACCCAAAGTTCGGAACAGGTATGCAAAGATAAACACAGATTCTGCTGTTATTATGAATAAAACCCTCACCCACCCTACCCTGCTAGAGGCCCCCTGAGCTGAGGTCCCTATGTCATCACAGACGAAAATGAAAATGTGCACAGGTAGGAAATAAAGTCTTTTTATCCTGAAATTTCCCAGCTACAATTCAAGGACATTTCCTGGGGCTGTTAGCTCAGCAAAGGCGAGACAGAACTGGTCACCTTCCGAAATGAAAATCAGAATGAAAAATACTAAATAGTTTCTAAGAGCCAAGAGGGTCATAATGTCGTTTTCGTTGGAGTTTAAATTTGTTTTACATGCTAAGGCAAGCCTAAAAATACAAAAAGAGCAAACAAAAGCATAATTAAAATAAGAAACTGCATAAATTACATGTGCCTGCTCATTTCATTTATCCTTGATCTGGACACCCGGGGGGTAATATTTCTCTGCCGTTAGATATGCCAGATTTAGGACCTACCATCCGAAAGCATAGACATTGGAATCAGGTCATTTTTGAGCTCTGTGACTTAGGGCAAGTTACTCATCTTGGAGCCTGAGTTTCCTCATCCACAAAATGGAAGTAATAATAGTAAATATGCTATTGTGAGGATTAAATGTAATAATGTAAAGTTCTTATGACAGGACCTAATATAAAGTTCTTAAAAACTGTTTATTATTCTTGCAGTCTAAATATAAAATATCTCCCTTCTTTAACAGAAACATAAAGGATTTATGCAAATACTTAAGGCCAAACAGATCCAAATTAAGGATTCATGTGGAGGAAAAATGTCACCTCACAGCACAATCTACCAGATTACATATGAAATTTGAATATAGAGCAATTAATTATTTGGTTAACTTGTCCAATTTAGATAGCCATATGAATTATTAAAGTTATTTTCTCCTCACAAAATATCTTTAGTCTCCTTTAAAATCATGTCCCTCATTCTCCAGTTCATGTTTACCACTGGATCAGTGATTTCCTGCATTCCATGCTGCTCAGCCTCCACTTATAAGCCTGTAACTCCTGTCCTATTGTGGCTTCACAGGAGCAGGATGGTGCTAAGACTGCTTGAAAGTGATGTAGACACCAAAGAGGTCATGTTTGACAATTATTTCTGCCCTGCCAGTCTCTGAGCTCATGGATTATTTACTAGGGCTTTACAATTGCTAGATCAGGTCATACGATTCTCTCTCCAGTTTTCATGGTTGGTTAGAGAACTCTGTCACAGCTTCGTTCATTTAAGTCACAGTAATTCTATGTGCACAATGTGCATAGGACAGAGTAACCCTTAAATCTCCTGAGCACCACACTGGCCCAGGTAAGTTCCTGCAGCACCAGATTTATTCCTTTCTTCTGGATTAGTGCACACATGTGCTGTAACACCTTCCATCTTGGAAAGAAGGGAGGAAGGCAGGAAAAATAAAAAGAAGAAAGAAAGCGGGGGGAGGGAGGAAGAGGGAGAGGTAGGAGGCTGGGAAGGAAGCAAGGAGAGAGAAAAGAAGGAATGCTGTGATCCTTTATCCCCCTCTAGCTCCTCTCCGTTCCTGGTTTTCTTTATAGTAAAACTCCTCCATATAGCTTACTCAAGCCCTTACTCCAGTATTTGACACCTGGTACCAAGACCTAGGTTCTAATACCAGCTCTGCTTTTAGCTTTGTAGCATTGGGCCAATCACTCTCTATCTCAAAGCAGCATACCTCAAGATGTTAATGAAAATAGCTAGAAAGTGTTTCATAATTTAAAGTATTATTAAGATTACCAAAACTTTTTAAAAAGATTTTTTAAATTTATTTTTAGAGAGAGGGGAAGGGAGGGAGAAAGAGAGGGAGAAAAACATCAATCAATGTGTGGTTCCCTCTTGCTCAGTTCCTTCTGGGCACCTGGTTGGCAACACAGGCAACTGGGCAGTCAGGTGCCCTGACTGGGAATCAAACCAGCAACCCTTTGGTTCTCAGACCAGCACTCAATCCACTGAGCCAACCAGCCACGGCAGATTAGCAAACCTTTTATCTCATTGCATAACAAACTGCCCCAAAACATAAAGGTCTGGCACCCAGCGCAATGACGCTGTGTGGCCAGTGTTGGCGGGTCTGCTGCTGGTCCTGCCTGGGGGCCGTAGCCTGCCGTCAGCTCCAGTGGCTTGACTGAGGTTAGAGGGGACAGGATGGCTCTGTTCACATGCCTTGCCATTGGTACCAGCTCTTTGCGGGGAACCTCAGTCTATTCCGGTCTTTCCTAGTCTATGGCCTCTTGTCCCCAAATAGGGTAAAGTGGACTTTTGTCATAGCGTGGTGGTACCAGAGTTCTAGTGCGCATGTTTACCTGTTTCATGCCTGACTTCCCACTAACACATTAAGTTTCTTGTGAGCTGGGATTTCACTTGTTTTGTTTACTACTCTACTCTTCGAGTCTAGAGCAGTGACTACAATATTAATTTATTCAGTGGATCAATATTAAACATTTAGCTTCATGGAGCATGGAATTTCCAGGTGGATGGCTGACAATTCAAGAGGTGCTTCTTTGCCCGATGGGAAAAGTGAGCACAGACAGAAAGATGTGAAAAAATTGTGGAGTATGTGTTCACTTCCTACTTCCCTGAGCTCTGACTCTGTCAAGGAGGAGAGACTCTCCTTGGAGGTGCTGTTAGGGAGTGTGACAGTTTGCCTGGGGACATAGCTCATGACCTGTGGATATGTGCTGGCTTCAGAGGTACCTTAGGTGCTCTTACACCGGCACCATCTTTTTCTCTCATCCTTCCTCACAATTCCATTCCCCTCCCTCTATCCCCAGCATTACTGGCTCAATATTGGCTTTTTGTTCACCTGGAACATTATATCTGGGGATCTTTGCAGCTCACTGGACCTTCTGCTCATGAACTAGAGGGAACCATGTGAGTCTGGAACCTTGAAAAAAAGAATCGTCCTATGTACATAAACCCATCTTTCAAGTGAGAGGAAAATCAACATCTTGTCAGTCTTTTCTCTCCTCAAATGTAAAAACCCTGGTTTGAAGACAACCAAGCAGAAAGAAATTCCTGAAAAATCAGCACTGGGAAATTCCCCCTTCTCTTGGCTCAATCATTGGTTATTGGCAACTCTAGGTGATCTTTAGTACATAAAGATGAGATTCTGAATGATTAGCATTCATTGAGACAGATGAGAGACAGAAGTTGGCTGTTCACATCATCTTTATCTCTTTCCTCTTTCTCTCATCAATGATTATGAAATGAATGTATCAGAAAGGAAAACTGGACTGAAAAAGGAGGGAAATTATTTATTGGAGTTCTTCTGAATGTATTCTACCTTCTCTTTCTTCCTCATTCCAACAGGTTCAAGTAACACTGCTAAATTTTCAGATGAAAAATAATATATAACATAAAATATTGAACTTCCCCACCAAATTCCTCCATTTGTGATCATGTATACTAATGATTTCATGTAAATTTGTACATGTTCATTTGTACTCAGTAGATGGTGAATAAATGTACAAACAGATGCTGAAAAAAAACAATCATGAAATTTAAGAGAAGCTCTTTTGTCGAAGTGGAATGACAAAATCATATTTTTTCCATTTCTTTATTTTTGTTTTATTTTTAAATATATTTTATTGATTATGCTATTATAGTTGTCCCATTTTTTTCTCCCCTTCATTCTCCTCCACCCTTCACCCCCCACCCTCCAGCATTCCCCATCCCCGCCCTTAGTTCATGTCCATGGGTCGTACATATAAGTTCTTTGGCTTCTCCATTCCCTACACTATTCTTAACCTCCCCCTGTCTGTTTTGTACCTACCATTTATGCTTCTTATTCCTTGTACCTTTTCCCCATTCTCCCCTCTCCCCCTCTATGTGATCTCCATTTCTGTGATTCTGTTCCTATTCTAGTTGTTTGTTTAGTTTGTGTTTGTTTTTGCTTTTTAGGTTCAGTTGTTGATAGTTGTGAGTTTGTTGTCATTTTACTGTTCATATTTTTTATCTTCTTTTTATTAGATAAGTCCCTTTAACATGTCATATAATAAGGGCTGGGTGATGATAAACTCTTTTAACTTGATCTTATCTGGGAAGCTCTTTATCTACTCTCCCATCCTAAATGAAAGCTTTGCTATATAGAGTAATCTTGGATGTAGGTCCTTGCCTTCCATGACTTGAAATACTTTCCAGCCCTTTGTTGCCTGTAAGGTTTCGTTTGAGAAATCAGCTGATAGCCTTATGGGAACTCCTTTGTAGGTAACTGTCTCCTCTTGCTGCTTTTAAGATTCTCTCATTATCTTTAATCTTGGATAATGCAATTATGATGTACCTTGGCATATGGTTCCTTGGGTTCAGCTTTTTTGGGACTCAGCTCCTGGACTTCCTGGAAGTCTATTTCCTTTGCCAGATTGGGGACGTTCCCCTTCATTATTTTTTCAAATAAGTTTTCAACTTCTTGCTCTTCCTCTTTTCCTTCTGGCACCCCTATGATTCAGATGTTGGAATGTTTAAAGTTGTCCCAGAGGTTCCTAAGCCTCTCCACATTTTTTTAAAATTCTTTTTCATTCTGTTCTGGTTGAATGTTTATTTCTTCCTTCTGCTCCAAATCATTGATTTGAGTCCCAGTTTCCTTCTCTTCGCTGTTGGTTCCCTGTATATTTTTCTTTATTTCACTTTGTATAGCCTTTACTTCTTCCTCTATTTTGCAACCATACTCAACTAATTCTGTGAGCATCCTAATTACCAGTGTTTTGAACTCTGCACCTGATATGTTGTCTATATCCTCATCACTTAGCTCTGTTTTTGGAGTTTTGATCTGTTCTTTCATTTGACCATATTTCTTTGTCTCCACACCTGTAACATTGTAAGGGGTGGAGCCTTAGGTATTCGCCAGGGAGGGACAACCCAGGTTGCTTCATTGTAGCACTTATATGTAGGGTAGCAGTCTGAGAGGGAACAATGCCACTTGCTCAGCTCTTGGTCAGCTTTCAATCACTTCCTCCACTACCCACAAGCAAACTACTACTAACAGCACCCTTCAGGTGCTGATTATCAGGTGGGTGGGTTTGTGTATGTTCTAGGATCCTGTGGGTCTCTCCAATAAGCTCTCTTGTGAAGCTGAGAGTTTCTTCCGCCACCACAACCCCTACTGGGTGGGTTTTTACCACCCAGTTTTGACGGTTTATTTTCCCCATGCTGGCACCCTGGGTTGCACGGTCTGTCTTGCTCCCCAGTTATTCCTCCCTGTTTATTCATACACAAATGTGGGACCGCCTGGTAACTAGTAGCTGCCTTGCCCACCCTGTCCTTCAACCACCACCTTGCTGTGTTTCCTCTCTGCCCCAGCTGCCTGTCTCCACCCCTCCTATCGGTCTGGATGAATGTTTCTTCTTTAACTCCTTGGTTGTTGGACTTCCATACAGTTCAATTTTCTGGAAGTTCTGGTTGTTTTTTGTTTTTATATTGGTTGTTGTCTTTCTTTTGGTTGTGTGAGGAGGCAAAGTGCATCTACCTATGTCTCCATTTTGGCCAGAAGTCCAAAATCAGATTTTAGAGAGTTATTGTTCTAAGATAAAAAATTTTAATAGACGAACTCTCTGAACCAATTATAATTCAGCTTTAATTGATCATTATCTCATTTGATAGTCAATTTATTCCAACAACATTTTATTGCATTCTACAGTTCATTGAACTAATTACTCAAATTTTAAGTACTCAGAATTAGTTACTTTCAAAGACAGAAAATGAGACACAAGAAGATGTGGCTCCCAATAAAGCCCAATAGTTGGGGAACCTCAGGGCCGTGTCTAAAGTAGCCGGGATCAATCTAAATCATTGTACATGAACTTAAACTCCAAAATTAAACCTTTCTTACCATTTTTCAACTCATCCTATTTTAGTACAATAATAGCTGTCAAAATCCTTTTTCTGGTGGTTTCTCCCTGATAAAATCTTAAAGATAACTGATGCCAGAAGTTTCAAGGCAAATAAAAGAGCTACTTCATACCCCTCTTTAAAAACTCGCAGATCTTGTCAACCCGCAGAAAATATGATATGCAGAAAAATTATTATGAAGTTTGAGTTGGGTTGTTGATGTAGTCATACAATTGAGGGTAAATTCCTGAACCTTTGAAGCTAATGTCATGGAGAGCGATTAGGTTCCTACTTCTTGGTGTCATAAAATCCTAAACAAAGTTTGGGTCCAGGAAAGTAAATTTTATTAATTATATTTTATGAAAAATCACTTCTTTATCAGGATTCAAAATCATCTTTTTTAATGGATCTGAGTCTATTTGCAGTTGCTAAATAACATCATCTTCCTTCATTCCACACATTTATTAAATTCCTCTTCTGTGTCATACAGAATGCTCAGCTTTTCATAATGCTTTATCGTGAATACGGATGCATCATTTCATTTCATTTTCCTAACAGCTCTTGGGAGCTACTGCTATTATTATTTTACTTTACAGTCAAACAAACAGAGGCTTGGAGATCTTAAATGCTCAAGACCAGTAAATTAAAAATGGGGCTTGTTCTGAGCCCACAATTTTCTCATGGAATTGGATATCTTGCTTAAAACTTATGTAAGTACTAAATCCTATAATAAAATCTTCACCAGATTTTAAGTCTCCATAATACAGATTTTTCCAAGTTCCTTTCTACCAATCAAAGCCCAAGACATTCCATAACAAAACCACAGCCCTTCATAGCACGGGTTTCTGAGCTGTCCCTCTCTAAGTGAGACATGTTATTTTGAGCAGTCTCATGTGATGAAAGAGATAATGGGCTTTTTGGGCGGTAATAAAAACAAAATCACCACTTTGACAGTAAGTAAAATAGAAATTGAAACTTTAAAAAAATAGGATTTTCTGATTTCACAAATGAGCTGTCAAGAAACTTTGGGTTTAACTTCTCAGTGTTATTTTCTCTGTCACTTAAAATAATAACATGCCAATTTATGAAGTCCTCTGGGCTCATTTTAACATGTTAATGAACAACTCAAATTCTATTTGAAAACTTAGACTTTCATATACAGGATCAAAAACAGGGAAATATGGGAAAGGGGGTATTCTGATCTGGGTAGGTCCTCTACCCAAGGCAGCAGGCTAGGATAGGCTGAAGGGAGGCCCAGCCAGCAGGGACCTCAGGAGCTGAGAGGGGAGTTGGGTCCTTTAAGATTACAGTCAGTTAGGAAAGCCTGGGTGTTTGAGGCAGAGCATCCCTGGGGAAATGCTTTTTAGTTGTATGGGGTGTTGTTGTTGTTGTTAGTGAAGATCAAAATGACTCAGCAGATACCAAAAGAGAAGACCTGAGGGAGATGAGGGTCAGTCAGAAAAGCCTGTCTGGCAGATTTGACAAATAAATGAGTAGAACAAGATGGCCAGCAGAGGGAAAGAACCACCAGCAATCCCGGAGCAGAAGACTACCAAGAACAGTAAAGAATCAAAGAGTTTACCCTATTTTTCAAAGTGGGAAGCTAGCCTGCCACAGTTTCATGGGTGCTGGCAGGAGACACAAGGCTTCTGGGTCAGAGACGGAAGACTTTACACTCAGAGCACAACAAACAGCATGACCATCAGCATAGTTACATCAATTCCCCTTGCTCCCAAGTGACCCAGGGCAATGTGGGTGGACCCCCCACCCCCAAAGAAGCCTGCACAGGCAGTGGGTTACATTATGGGAAAGGAACCCTGACCTTAGGGAACATGAATTTTTATATGGAGGAGTAAGCATGCTGGCCCTTTGTATGAGGAAGACACTATCTATATCTTCCAAAGCTTTTCATTATATAAGTATTTTGAAAAGAAAATCTGGGATGAAGGGCAATCAGTGCCTCTGTTGCAAGACATGTAGAAATGCAAGAGACTCAGGAGAATCGTCTCTTTCAAGAAAGAGCTGCCTCCTGGGTGGTTCTACATCCAGTTACTCAGCTGTGGTCATTTAAAAAAACAACTGTGACTCAATCATAATCTATTTTATGAAAAGCTGGACGAGGACGGAAGAATCTGTGCTATGTTGGGCTCTCCAAAAGCAGACTTTGAGATGATTCACCCCAGGACAATTCGGTAAAGGAACAGGGGAAGCAACAGAGAAGGGGGAGATTTCAGGTAAAGTTCTCCGACAACAAGCCCGATCCTGAGATAAAACTATGGAGTTTAGATTATACTTCAAAGTCTGACCTGGGGAAAAGAATCTGGGCTGTCATATTTCTATCCCTTTCTGTCATTGACCAGGGGATGTGAACTCCCAGGCACTTGCAGCTCTCTATATTTGCAGGTAAAGAAGCTCCAATACCCTGCAAGCAGATTCCTGAGGGAGAGGCCCAGACAAGGGTTATAGGAGACAAAAGCACATTGAGGCCAGAGTAGAGGAACACAGAAAGTGTATAGGGATCTGAAGTGTTCCAACTGCCTACATCCAGGTACATCTCACATTATGTGCACTTCATACTGTTACAGGTTTTTCAAAATGATGGGTGGTCAAGTTTCTGGGAAAAACTTACAAGAGGAGGGAGGGCTAGAGGGATGAGTAAAAGCCCATTGCTGCAATTAATCTCAAGTTTATAACTGGTATTCATTATCTCATTCCTCTACCACCCACTCTAGGGTTCACTTATCATCAGCTAGCGCTGCTGCTAGTCTAGGCAGCTTGCCTGGTGTAATGAAAAAGACCTTCATCCCTGAGGGATCTGAGGCTAGTCACAACTCTCATATCAGGCTGTGGTTGCTGTAATTGCTCGTTCACAGTTAAAAATAACCAAAGAGCACCAAGACAAGCCCAGTGGAACCCTAGGTCTCTAGCCCTTATGCAGTAGCAGCCCTATATCTTCATGATGTTTGGGATCAATTATCCCTGCCAGTAGGGTAGTTGCTTCCTTTTCCACTCTCACAAGGAGCCTTAAATGACCAGGTGGGAGTCATACCTTTATTGTAAATGTAACTCTTATGGTGACTCATGAAGGAAGAATCCCCATCTGGGAACCAGGACCTCTAAACACATGGAACCAAAAGTTGTGTGGCCATTGGCACATGAACCCACTTTCTTTCCTGAGGCTGAGCTTTAAACTCACAGTCACTTTCAGCAGTCCAAGGGCAGACTTTCGAAGAAGAGTCACAGATTTGGGTCATTGGGTGAAGGAAGGGGAGAGGTACAGAAGAATAGTAAAAGAGGGCCAAGGGGGTGTGGGGAGAAAGCTAACAATGGTTGCTGTGGAAGCAAACAAGGTATCAGGCAAGGTGCTATTTCAAGAAGCTCGTGATTTTTTGTTCACTCAACAATGAATACCTACTACGTGTCCAGCACAGTGCTAGGTGTTGATGGCATATAGATAAATACCATTCAGTCCTTTCACCCACAGAGTTCACAGTTCAGTGTGGAAGATAGACGAGTCAAACAACATTTGATATTTTGGGGATTAGGAACACAAGAGCAAAGTAAGGAGTAACTGAGTCAAAAAAGACTTCACAGAAGGGGTGGCTCAATTGTTTGTGTTTGTTCATTTGTTTAGAAAGGAATCAAGTGCAAATAGGTTTTTTGGGTGGGGGAGGGAGTCTCAGTAAACACTGGTAGAAAGTTAGCCTGGGAGGGAAAGTGGGCTAAAGAGGATGCATTATCAATTAGATTATCACTGTGGTAGATAGAGCTTAACTCTGCTGAGGAACTGTGGGAGCCAGTGATGAACATGCACCTCAATGTCCTCCCACTGAGGGGCCAAGGGAGCTGGGCTATTCATACACCAAATCCTATCAAATATTATTTGAGGGCTGCTCCCATGGGGACATTAATTCCCCAGCATTTCTGACCTGTCCTGTGTTGGTTTAGAGTGGCCGCTGGTCCCAAAAAAATACTCTCAGAAAAAGAGTCACAGTGCTGGCGGCTGGAACGTGGGGCTTGGGAACACTGAAATTTTAAAGGTTAAAGAGAGAATAGATGGAGCATCCTTTTAAGTGGCTGCATTAACTGAGGTGGTTTCTTAACTAGGTCTGAAAGATTAATAAGAGTTTGCCAGCCTGAATATGTCTTAGTTCTGGTTGCCATAACAAAGTTCAATAGATTGAGTAGCTCATAAAAAGTAGACACTTATTTCTCACAGTTTTGGAGGCTGGAAGTCCAAGATCAGGGTGCCAGCCTGGGTGGGTTCTGCTGAGAACCCTCTTCCAGGTTGTAGATGGCCTACGCCTCATTCCTTATGTGGCTGAGGGCGGAGAGAGACAGAGAAAGAGAGAGCTCTTTCATGATTCTTATATGGGCGCTTCAGGAGAGCCCATTCAGGAGAGCTCTACCCTTGTGACCTCATATAAACCTGATTACCTCCCAAAGGCCCAACCTCCTAATACTATTACATTAAGGATTGGCTTTAACATGTGAATTTGGGGTGCGGGGGCGCACAAACATCTACTCTATAACTGGTGAGGAATATCTAGCCAAATCCAAAATACACACATATGGCCCCTTTTGGAAGTGTGACCAGATAGGTGGGCAATGCCACAGTTTATACTGTGGCATACTCTCAACTTCTGCTGGGAGTTCGGGTCTTCCTATGCTCATCCCTAATTCTGTCACACAGGAGGAAAAGCAAGAGTTAAGGTCAAGGGTTCTTTTGGACCCTCATAGTAGGGGACAAGGCATTCAGTGGAAGGCATGAAGAGGTTAAATGCTGTTACTCCATTTAATTTCTTTAAATGGTAATAACATTTGTCATGTTTTTTTTAATAGCTATTCTAACAGTTACAAGGTAATATCTCATTATGGTTTTGATTTGCATTTTCCTGATGACTAATGATGTTTAGCGTCTTTTCCTTTACCTGTTGGCTATCTGTATGTCCTCTTTGGAAAAATGTCTATTCAGATCTTCTGCTTATTTTCTACTGGAATTCAATTTTGCTATTGAGTTATATGAGTTCTTTACATATTTTGGATATTAGCCCCTCATCAGACATATGATTTGCAATTATTTCCTCCCATTCAGTTGGTTGTCTTTTCATTTTGCTGATGGTTTCAGCAAGTTTTACTTGTTTATTTTACTTTTGTTGCCTTTTCTTTTGGTGTCAGATTCAAAAATCATTACCAAGACCTATTCCAGGAGCTTACTGCCTCTGTTTTGTTCTAGCAATTTTATGGTTCCAGGTATTACATTCAAGTCTTTAATCCATTTTGAGTTAACGTGAGGGCAATAAGACAGTGGTCCAGTTTCATTCTTCTGCATGTGACTGGCCAGTTTCCCCAATACCATCTACTAAAGAGACTGTCCTTTTACCCATTTTTTATTCTTTCTTCCTTTACTGTAAATTAATTGATCACATACGTATGGGTTTATTTCTGGGCTCCCTATTCTGTTCCATTTGTTTATGTTTCATGCCAAAAACTATGTTCTTTTCATTATTATAGCTTTGTAATATAGTCTGTAATATAGGAGCATGGTGCCTCCAGCTTTGTTCCTCTGTCTCAAGATTAATTTGGTTATTCAGGGTCTTTTGCAATTCTATACATATTTTAGGAATATTTGTTCTATTTCTGTGAAAAATTCCAGTGGAAATTTTAGAGGGATTGATTTGAATATCATTTGTGACAATTCATCTCTTGGTGTTTCCACTTCTAGGATTCTCTCTCTATTATTTTTTCTTATTCCTGCTTTGAGCTTTGATAATAAGATGGGGATCTCCAAACCTTAAGGCCAAGTAGGAGTCAAGGGAACCACAACAAAGGGAACCCCCAAACTCCCCTGGAGCCCTTCAAAGAAGGGACTAAACTGGACCATATAGAAATTGAAAAGACTCTTTTTCCTGCTATGGCCCAAGGTTTAAACTATAATCAGTATGCTTTCAGCTCTTTATTAAACTTCATTAAATTCACACTAATATTGCCTCACATATTCACATCAAATATCAACCAGGGTTCCAGCCAAAATCAGATGGCTCATAGAGGAAGTATGTATGAGGAGCAATGAAGGTCATTGAGCCTTTACTGTAGGCAAACTAATTCTAAGCACTAAGACTTTCCTGCAACCAGTATAAAAATCACAAAGAAAAATGCCAGAGCCAAAGACCACATACTATCTAAACCCCATCAACCTCACCATAGGGCACAACTTCAGGGGTGCAGACATAATACCTTCTCTAACCACAAATTGTAAACTGAACTTTCACAATCCCTTTGTCCACAGAAGCACAGCTCTGTAAGCCTTACCTGAAATTTGTGCCTCAACAAAAATGGGCTTATTGAATTTGGATGAACAGATGTTTACAGTCAACATTTTCAGTAAATATTTATTGATTATCTGCTATGTGCCAGATATGCACTCTGAGCTAATTATTAAATGGTCGACAAAAGAGGTATGTAAATTGCTCTGATGGTCTTCAGACTAGAGATAAATAATTAACAAACAAAGGGATGTTAACAAACTGTAAGTGTTATAAAGAATAAGTACAGAGTGATATTAGCAGTATGTAAAAGGAGGTAGTCTACTACTCCATATTGGGTGATCAGGTAAGGCCTCCCTGAGACTTGAAGGGTCAGTAGGGGTTCACTAAACCTCGAGCTGGGGAAAAAACATTCACTGCAGTAGGAAAAGCTTATGCAACATATAAGCAAGAGAGAGCTTTGGGAGTTTGAGGAATGGAAAAGACCAATGTGGCAGAGAAGCAATGAGCAAAAGGAGACAGGCTAGGTAGGATTGGCTGTGGTAGAGGCAGGATTTGTTCCAAGTGCATTGTAAAGCTTCAAGAGAATGGTGATTCAATTTAGGTGGTTCTATAAAAAAAAGATATATATATCTTTTGGCTGCTGGGTAGAGAATGGATTTAAAAGATGGGATAAGTAGGCATCAAAGGGCTTGAAGAGAAGGCCACTCCTCCCTATGACCTAGTCTATGGCCATCAAAGACCAGTTGTCACTGCTTCACCCACTTGCCTGAGGTTGGTCACAACAAGAGAGAGTGTGCGTGGGACCAGAGGCAGCCCCTTTGTTTGTTGCCATTTCCATTGTAGACTTGGAATCAAACTGGATTCAAACATGCAAACGCAATGCCAGAGTCACCCGTTTAGAAATGAATGAATGAGATTTGACCAAATACACACTACTTTATTACCCACAAATTAATCTCTGAACATATTTGGATTGGGTAACGGGGAGAAGGGGTGCTATTAATGCAACCAGAATTAGGAAATGGTTTTGACTTTAGCAATTGTCCCACACTTGGTACAACATAAATTATCAATAAAGTGTTTTTCCACTGGGAGATTGTGTTTTACATATACAAAACTCATATTTTGTGTTTATTGAAAAGATTTAGACACTAGAACGTTATTTATGTTTTTAATTTGTCTGCACCAGTAAATAACATCCCACTTAGCAAGCAGTTCCTGAGCAGAGATTTACTTCTGAAATACAGTATCCACTACCTGCTCCGGCCACCTCCACGCTTGGTGCTCTTGATCCATAAAACCATAATCAATGTGTTCAATAAATATTTATAGACTAGGTAAGTGAATGAGTGAATCCTTACATCTTTTCTGTTTGCCGGAAGATTCATCCCAATACAGAACTTGCTTCACAGTCTGTTATGTCATTTAATGAACATTGGAACCCCTTTGTGTTTCATGACTTTTATTTCACTGCGACTCTTTAGCCCATTTGTCATTTTTAATATCATTGTACATTTAATATGCATTTTTCAAATTACTGTTTTCCTAATTTATAAGGCATTTTTATTACACACCAGCATTCACTGAGGAGGCTCCTTAGAAAACTTATTTGTACTCATTTCCTCTCAAAAGCTTTATTTGTAAAAAGGCAAAAGGTGTGTAAAATGCACTTACAGGCCCTGAGAGCAGATACAAGGATGAACAAGGTAAAGTCCCATTTCAAAGGCCTTTAAACTAGGACACAACCCAGTTGGTAACTAAAGCCCATTGATTTTTGCCCATTAGTATTTCTCTAAACCATCCTTATAGCCACAGCTCACCTTCACTTGCCCGGACTATTGCAATAGTCTTCTGTCACTTTAAAAAGAAAGCTGTCTTTTCTTTTCTTTCCTCTTCCCTTCACTTAAGACTAAAATATATTTTGAGAAAAGGCAATATCATCAATCCAGGACATAGAGATTTTAATAAATGGGCTTTTGACATGTTACATCATAAATGAACCTTCCAAGCTTATAAGTGGTCCTTTGACAGGATGCATCACGTCAATCTATAGTGCAGAACCTTTCCTGATTTAATCCATAATTCATATAGTAATGGATCCTGAAACTTCCATTGCTTTCTTTCTCCTAGCAAGAGCAGCTCTGCTAGTACAATTTGGGACTGATCAGTTGGTGCAGTGTGGCTAAAACTGTGCAGCGTCCTCTGCGAGAGCCAACCGGTGGACCCTCACCCACTGTTCCTCAAACTCAGGTCATTATTGGACCCCCTTACTACTTTGGCAGCACCCACTTACCTTTTGTACTCTCAGCTGTTTAATCTTTAAAAATCAAACAATTTCTTAATTTACTTGTGAAGATAATTTCATATGACCAGCACAAACAGAAAACCAGCATCAAGTTTTATTAAAAGAAGCTTGCACAATTCCATCAAGGATCCCCAGCTCATTCACGTAGTAGCAGCAGAAAGAGAACCACGATTTGGGAAAGATTCAACTAGCCAACTCAAGCACCTCCACTGATCAGGAAGGGGGCTGGGAAGTTACAATAGAACATCATAGTCAATTCAAGACTGGCTTGACTTAGCATAAATAATCTAAAATTAAATTGGGCGTGTGACCCAAATATCACGAGGGTCTCCTGTGAGTCCCATGGTGTCCATGTTGGCCAGACCTCCCAGGCTAGTCTGTGCTTGGAAGCATTTGTTTCATTGTCTGCTTTTTAATAGAATCAGATGGCTTTCTTGAAAAATTGAAATCCTGGGAGGATCGGGGGAAGAATAAGGAGAGGAAAAAAAATGATTTTTTGGCAAATAGTATTTCAGATATGGAAAAAGTAGGGAAACACAAAGATACAGCAAGGGATCATAAAAGCGGAGCATGTGCAGCCAGAAGACAACTTGATAGCAATTACACCCTGCTCTCCCAGAGCAATTTTGGCCTATTACACAGACACAGACCTGGCAATGCTATTCACACAGAGTGAGGAATATAAAAATGTTCTAAAATGCTCGCTGTTCTTAACTATGCAAACTAAATCAGAAAAAAACACACTTCTTTTGGAAGAGAGAAGTATTCTTTTGTTTGAAAGGTCTAGGCAGATTCAGATGAAATTTCATATTCTGTTATGTTTTTAATTTTGATGCTTTGGAATAATGTTAAATAAAGATCATGTTGACAATGACAAAGATAATAACAACAATTTCTGGTATTATATAACTTTACATAACTCCAATTCCTTTTATTGACGAATATTAGTCCACTCAACAGAAGCTCCGATTTAACCCATATCTCCTCAACTAGCCAAATTTCATTCTTTTTGTGTTGTTGATATTTCTTTTATTCATTCTTCTACCCAGCATATGTTTGCTCTTCCAGCTATATTTGCTGTTGGAAAAATAGCAGACAAATGCATTCACACACTTTACCTTATATATCTCATGCCAAAAGACCTGTAGTATTCCAAGCTTGAAGCTATGGTCTTTCTCTAGACACTCATAAGGAAAAAAGGAGGACTTAGAACATGCAGCACTCTGCATCTCAGGCACCGCCATAGAGGCACCAAGAATGGATGGACCCTCCCAGACTTGGGACCATGCACCCAGCGATAGGACTCATATTATTTCTGTCATTTCTGGGCTATGTGACTCACAAATTAGTCCTAGACCACTTGTTTTTTTTGTTTGAAATTCTGATGGAATTCAATGAGGAGAACCCCAGTATAACCACTGACAGCTCCTTTGCCACTGAACACCCCTGAATCCTGTTTAGAGAACATTTTTCAATATAACTCAGAATAATCTTTTAGAATCAAGTGTTCTATGAATAATATTATTTTAAATGAAGGCAACTTATGGAGCTTATTTTTGGATTAGTAGTTAAAATGTCTCATAATATAATTAGTGCCTTGAATTTTAGACCTTGCTTTGACTGAAAGAATGGTAAAATTTTTACTGGAAGTAATTCCAAAAACCATATCTAGACAAAAAAGACATATTGAAGAGATAGTTTTCATGCTTCTTTTATCCAAAAGAAACTTATTACCCTGGGATTTCACTTAAGAAATTATTAATAAAGAGATTCAATACTCGATTATACCAAAATGGCATGTACTTCAGTCAAATCAAATCAGCACATGTTTGAGTGCATGCTTCTATAAGGCACTAATTGAGACAGTGGGAAAGAGAGAAAGATGTGTAATAATATAGGATGCCTGCCCTCAAGCTATTGTAGATTAAGTTTGCCAAATAAAATACAGGATGCCCAGTTAAATTTGAATTTTGTATAACTAATGAATCATTTTTTAGTATACGTATGTCCCAAGCAATATTTACAACATATATAATTATTACATTGCTCGTTGTTTATCTGAATCAAATTCAACTGAGTGTCCTATACTTTTATTTGCTAAATCTGAAAACCCTGCCTAGAGTGGAAAAATCATTTAGTAAATAGTTACTGAATGCCCACTGTGTGCTAGTGACTATTCTTGATGCCAAATGGTAAAAAAAAAAAAAAAAAAAAAAAAAAAAGTCAGACAAAAGTCCCTGCTCTTGTGGACTTTAGAGTCTAACAATAAGTAAGAAAATAGATCATCACAAATACATGCTATGCATTAAAAATACATACTCTGGAGGCAATGAGAAGGGAGCTACATAGTGAATAATATTGGATGGGTGAACATCACATTATATAAAATTGTCACCTGAAAGAGGAAGAAGCGCTAGCCAGGAGGAGATGGGGGGGAAGCCTTCCAGTTGAGCACATTCATAAGTGAAGGCGCTAATGTAGAAAGAAGTTTATCAAAACTTAGTGTTACAAACTCAGTGTTCAAAAGAAAAAAGCAAGTAAAATATAACCAGAGACATTGAAATTAAGAACAATCTAACAATAGCCAGACAGGAGGGGGAGAGGACTGTGGGGAGAAGGGTTTTCAGGAACTACTATAAAGGACACATGGACAAAACCAAGGGGGAGGGTGGAAGCAAGGGAAGGAGGTGGGTTTGGATGGGGGGGGAAGGGAGAGGAGAAAATGCAGACAACTGTAATTGAACAACAATAAAGTAATTTAAAATTTTTTTAAAACTAAAAATAAAGAAAGAAAGAAAAGAAAAGAAAAGAAAAAACCTCAGTGTTATACAGTCCTCATTTCCTTGCATGATTGTTCTGTACATAATAGGACAGAAGTCTCCCTAGCACCTCCCAGTCATTGAAACAACAAAAAATTTTCTCACTTATTTCCAGTCCTCCATTCTCCCCTGTGGCTTAAAAATCACTGAGTAAGAGAAACCTGGGACCAATCACCCCAAGCAGTTTGGGCCATGCTATGGGGTCAAGATTTAAATGGGCGATTAAGCAAAAATCCTCCCAGTAGTTAAGAGACAAGAATCAAAGGAGAAATGAGGCCACTTCAGCATTGGTTATCAGCCAAGTTCATGTTCTAGGCAGCTAGTGCTCCAAGGCCAGAAGTAGACAAGCTCATAGTTGGCTCCATGCCTTAGGAAGGTCATTCTGAGAATGAGAACTCAAGACCTGAAGGATTTGTCTAAGCAAAAAAGAGGAGCAGAAAAAATGGTCCACCACCAGTCATAGTAAATCGTGGGAGCCCAGGCTCATAGAATGCATACCCACCTTGGGGCTAAAACACACCAAGAAAGCCCTTTGTTCAACATATGAACATGGTGTGGTGTTCTGGTTGGCATGAGGCTGGTGCTTCATGGGTCCCCAAAGTGAAGACAGGGAAGCAGAGCCACGTATCCTCTCACCCCAGACAAAGCTAGGAAGCAGACCTCCTTTGCACTCCACTATGGGATGTAAGTAACGAGTACTACCAGCGTGCTTTAGTGAGTCCATCATTAAGGCCCAGATATGTTGAAGAGGGATGTGATGCAGTTTGGATGAGAAGTCTTCCTTTAGGACAAGACTTGCCAAGAGGTGCACTGACACAAGAGCATGAGGCCCTCAAGGCCCCGGATGACCTTTTTGCTCCTGCTGCTCTCCATGTACCCTGGTCAGCTCACATCACTGGCTACCAGCCCAGCACAGCTTGCACATTTGTCTACCTGAAAAACTCTTTCCATTGGTCTACCTGAAAAACTCCTATTCACCCTTCAAAGCTCGGCTCGCATATTCCCCTCTCTGTGACATCTTCCTTGCTGCTTGCCCACCTCCTAGCACACCGCCTCCATGCTCGGACAGGCACACCCACACAGGCACGAACCCGTGGCCTCCTCAGGGCCTAGCATAATATTTTACATATTCCTCTAGGGTAACAACTCACCTTTCTGTATTACCCAGTTAGCTGGTTACATCCTCCTTCCTTCACTAAGCTGTGAGCTCCTTACAGGTTAAAACAATTTATCCTTGATCCTGCATTGACACATAACGAGACACATAATATGTGCTCAGTTAATATAGAAAGAAAGGGAGATCCAGAGAAAAGAAAAAAAGAAGAGAAAGGAAATGGAAATGGGAGAAGAATAACTTTCCTACTGACTTGAATGTATTATTGAAAATCACAAAAATGTTAATGAAACCTAACTTGAAGAACATATTGTCATTTAAAGGAATGGACAATTGTATGTACACTCCTTTTTAACAGGCAAGAAATGTGTGGCCGATGACTAGTCAGGGATTCTCCACCTAGAAATGAGTCTACATCAGTGACTCTGTTCTGGGGAGAATATGGAAGGAAAGACGAAAGTTTCCCTTTCACATGAATTTGAGGAATACATACATATCTCAGCACACAAAAAGATTGGTTAGTCTCTGGAGCAAACTCCAATAAAGCTCATATTTGTTTGTTCTGTAAATAAATTATAACAAATTCTTAACATTCATGTACTTTATGTTTATTTTTTTATTAATTATTTTATTTTTTTTAATTAATTTTTTTGTTTAATTACAGTTATTTGCAGCCTCTCCCCTCCCCCCTCCCTTCCCCTCCCGTCCCACCCCCCTGACCTCCCTCCTCCCCCTTAGTTCTGTCCATGTGTCCTCTACAGTGATTCCTGAAAACTCTTCTCCCCATTGTCCCCACCCCCCTCTCCCCTGTCTATTGTTAAACTGTTCTTAATTTCAGTGTCTCTGGTTATGTTTTGCTTGCTTTCTGCTTTTGTTG
>PVJI01001245.1:0-90846 GCA_004026765.1 Micronycteris hirsuta
GAAGCTCATTATATTTTATTGGCTCATGGGCTATTGCTTGCATCTTTTGTTTTCAACTTTGAAAACTACAGATTTGATGATTAAAGAAAAATCAAATGGTCTAGGTCACTCACACAGTTTTCCATAGTAAGGTCCATTCTTTTATGAGACTAACTGGAATCAAGTTGCGGGGGGAGACTGCACCTCCCAAAATGCTGACATTTTTGCCTGGGCCCATCATCCTATGCACACAGACATAGGTCTACCATTATAGACTGGGCATAAGGCAAAGGCCCCTGATTTTGTTCCAGGGACTATTGTGTGTGCTAGATTTGTCAGTCTTGCCAAAAGTTGGCTGACTCTACCTCACTTACTTTTCAGTACCCCCAGTAAATCTTTGGACATCAAGGCAAGGGTTGGGTTAAGGTCTCTTGTTGGCAGCACTCGACACATGTTGTCAAACAACTTTGCTGAAAAAATTAGGTGCATCTTCATGAAACTCCACTAGGAAGGAACTTTTGAAACCTTGTGCGTGATATCTTCTCGGCCTTGCCCTACCTGCTTTTTCCTTTAGCTGATTTTGATTGGTGTCCTTTTGCTGAAATAAACCATGACTTTGAGTACGATAGTTTATTTGAGTCCTGCGTGTCATTATAGTGAATCATTAAGACCAGGAGTGGTCTGGTAGGCTCTCACATAGTCTACCATTCTCTGTTAGATGTCTCTCACCATGAATTGATCATAAGTCACTTTAATTTTACTGATAAGTAAATAGCCAAGATCAGGGGATGACCTCTAGCTCTTATATCTCTATTCAAAACAGGGTATTCTGTCAATACCCCTGGATGTCTTCCACTCCCAGTCCTATAGCCATCACTCAGTCATTTCACGGGGTGGAGGACTGCCACTAGGCCTGTGGTGAGGATGAGCAGAACAGGTTGGAAAGGCTGCACTCAAGCAATCCTTTCAAACAAGAACTTAACTCAATTATTTGAACTATAAACCCTAATAACTACAAGCTAACCAAGAGTACACATTGCAAGTAATGTCAGTCTGTGCCCCAGACTGATATCCTACTAGGGGGTCCTCAACAACTGCTAAAAGCACTTTTTTTTTTCCCCAGAGGTATCGCATGTGCCCCTTGAACTACACTTCTTTTGTGGAAGTTAGATATTAACTTGAAATCTTCTCCAAACACAAATTTCACCTTAGAGGTGGTCATAGGAGACCTTCAAGTGTTTAAGGAAATAGCAATAGATCATGCAATCCTCATATGATTACAGAAAACTTCAAGAAGCATAACAGACCCACTATGCAGATCCTGTGGTCATGTATTTCTATAAATCAATCCATTCAGTTAGAAAAGGTGGTCTAAACTGTGTTCCTGACTTTGGCTGAGGTGAACAATAATATCACTTTGCCTTTGTAAAGCATTCGGGTCTGACTCAGCTTCCTGAACATGGCTGTTACGGGTAATAGAATTGCCCTAGATTTTCTCCCTTCAGGCTAAAGCAGAGTCTGTACATTCACAAATATATTTTTGTTGTACCTGGATTAATTTTTGGACCAAATGGCAATATAAATATAGAAAAATAAAGAGAAAGCCAGCTGGCTTTTGAAGGCTGACTATAATGGTTTAAGGAATCTGTTCAGATTGCTTATTCTGGCTGGGTCCTTAGGTCATGGAAGAGGTCAATCGGTAAGGTTAACTTCATCTTGCTAATTCTGATAGGATAGTCCCAGATATATACTCCCTAACTATCATAAACATTCATGCTTTAACAGCTCCAGAGAGGCCATTTTGTCAAATTTGGAAGAACATAGGTTTTGGAGTCAGAAACACCTGGAGAAAAAAATGCAGGCTGGTTGCTTGTAAAACATGACATCGGTAAAACAGAGGTATTATAATGAATGAATTTAATGATATTAATGATAAAGCTCTTATTCAATCCCTGACCTGCTAAAATCAATTAATGATAATTTTTTTCTTTAAGATTTCTTAAAGATTTGGACACCATGTTGAGAGGCATATAAAGAAAAAAATACAAATAAAAATATTTTATTAGTGTCCATATAAAGTAATATACTTATTTAAAAGTAACTGAAAATATCAGCAGATAAAGTAGGAAAAAACCCAACTATAATTCTACTATATAAAAGAAACAATTAATAATACAATGTATCCTCTAATGTAATTCTAAAAGAGCAAATTCTAGAAAATAAAGTATATGCAATTTCATATCCTAAAGTAGAAACATCTTGATAGTAGTTCTGTTGAGTTTATTCTCAAGGAAAATGAATATAGTAATATCACATGCCAGAAAGCATGGCTGCTGAATTTTTGTCAAATCCACCAGTTTAGAACACAAATGAGAATTTCACAAAGACTTTTCTTTAGCCTGACCATCTGGATACTTGCTTTATTTTGTTTTAAAGCAAAAAAGAAAAAGAAATGACAAAAACATAAAAAACAACTCCAGACCTCTACAGAGAGAAAACCAGAGGTAAAATAATACATAAAAAGTCTGAAAAAATAGCTGTTACATTAGAAAAATTATTAATTATAGTAATTATCTATGATTGGAACTTTTCAAAGATCTGCAGTGACATAAGAGGCTACGCTTGAACACACTAAATTCATTTTTCAATTACTTAAATATAATTGTTAAGGTATTAGTTGGAGGTCATTAAGAAAGTAACTTTCAAAAAACAATTCTGGCATACCACAGAGACAAAATAAAAGGATTAATAAAAGAAAATATGACAAAACATTATGATCTCAATCATTACAAAATCCAGTTGACAATTGATTCAATTATAATTCCTTATCTAGATATTAAGATCATTAATTTCATTAGCTAATTAAAATCAGTAACCATGCAATGACTTCTTACTCAATGAAGGCTAAGAGCACTTAGTTATTTAATAAGCATTTGTCATGTAACAGCCATACATGTGTGCCTGGCCGTGCAGCTGTCATCGAAGGTCCAGAGAAAATATGGCAATGTTTCCAATTCTTATTTTAATCACTATTTATCTAGAATTAGAAATCTCTTTACAACTGAGAGTGCATAGTGATGAAAATATGTAATCAAAGAAGTATCACATGAAATTTATTTTTTGTGGTAAAATAAATTATAATTAAATAATTGAAAAGTTCAAATATATGTTACTAAATTTAAAATGAATAAAACAATATATATATATTACCTTAATTTGTAAAATGGAACTATTAAGTAGACAAACTTGAGAAAATATTATGTATGGATAGTGGGGCTGCAGGTAATTTTTGTGTTTTTTGAATATACAAAATTTCAGCAGTGGGAAATTATTATTTTTATAATCTGAAGTAGTTATTTTTGATATATATATTCTATAACCCATTTCCTCAGGTCTTTATTTTGTTGAATAAAGTAATATATTGCTGCTGATGTATGCATATAGTTAAAGCAGAAAGAGTCAAATCAGATGACCTGGGTTTTTGTCTGAGTCACCTGTTAGTCATCTCTCTGATCCTGAGCAGAAAGTGTCCCACCTATTTTTCCTTTAATTGTATTTTGATGGAGTTTGACTAGGTGGGCTCTATAATCTTTCCTCATCTCTACAAAAATAATTATTTATGAAAATGGCCGTCATATAGTGCCAGGCACTTTAAAAAATGCACACACACAAGCACACAGATCTACTTAATTTTGATAACTTTACATTAGAGATACCAATATTATCCTCATTTTAGATATAATAGAGGCTCAAGCTTCTAGATAACAAAGGTTAGTTTCGGAACCAGATAGTCTGACTCTAGAGTCTATGATCTTAACTCCTATCTGATAACGTCACCCCAGATCATCACCTAATTAATAGGAGAATGGAAGCAAAGGAAATTAGACACCGAGTTTAATACATTGGGAGCATAAACCTGTTTACTTAACCAGGAAGCAGTAGCTTCACACTCCAGTGGACTGCAGCATTGCACCTCCAAGGGGATTAACATTCCCCCCGTACCTCTTCCAGAGCTGGATTGTTGGGGGGCACATGGAAGGTGCTTGACCAAAGAGGCCTGTCAGTCTGATCAGGGTCCAGACCAACCAAAAAGCTTTGGAAAGGTTGGGACTTTAATTGGTCATTTTGATAAAGCACTTGATCCAACCAAAAGCAAGGCAATGTAATTCCAGGGGAACAAAAGAGCTTTCTCTGTCTTTATCTATCTTTCTCTTCCCCCGGCACCCCCACCCGTAGCATACTTTCTCTGTGCATTCATGCACTTTCTCTCACCTGGGAGCATATGACTATGTGGGTCTGGCAGGGTCCAGCAACTACAGGAACCCACAGCAGATGACGTGGTCTCCAAAAAACTAAGCTTTAATACATGCAGAAACTCTGGACACTGCCTTTTGTTTCTGCCTTGCTGAAAACACAGTTGGACTTTTCCATGACTAGATGGAGGGAGATGAAACACTGGCAACTCAGGGGCAGTCTTCTATGCGAAAAAAACAATTTTGCCATGCCACAATTTTCCATGCATGGGTCTTTGGAATGCCTTCCTTGCAAACCCACAGAAGAGCCTAATTTCAACTGGCAACATTTGGTGAGGCAGCCAAGAGGAGGGAGAAAACATGGATGTGAATTTTGGTGAGAACTGGAATACTGCCTCCCTGGGATGGGACATCTATTCAACATTTCTCTCTCTTTCCCCCCTACTGGTGCCTGTGCAGGCTTTTCATTCCCTTTCCTCTGCCTTCAGTTGCCCCCACCCCCATTGCTGCTACTTCAGACTCAGATCCAGTACCAACTTCATGGGTGTCAGCCAAGGGTCCTCAACCCCAGCCACAGCTACCATCCATGGGCCAGCATGCAGTGGGGGCAGGGCCTTCTTTTTATCAGGCCATCCCAGCATCCTTTCAGCAGTGCTGGCCCAAGAGAAGCAAAGCAAGCACACTGTTTCATCCCTGCCTTGTAGCCGCAGCTGGCCTCAGTGTTTACAGCCCCCATGGGGCAAGAGGCTGGTTGGCACTGGGGAGCACAGAATGTGGGGGGGTGTGAGTGTACCTAATGCTGATTCCGTGGGTTTTGCTCCCACTCACAGTTAGTGTATGAAACCTGGGATGTGCTCCGGTTTCCTTTCCCAAGCGCAGCTTCTGTTCTCCCAGCCCTGCATGCAGAAGGGAGGACCCTCTCAACCGTCGTGCCCAGCTTAGCTGTGTGCAGCATACGCACACATCTCCAGTGCCCTCTCGCTTCCCACATCCACGCTGGTTTGCCAGTCCTGGGAGCAGCCGGCTTCTCCTGCCACTCACCCTGGGGCCTTAGAGTGTGGCTTGCTGCTCAGCGGCTTGCAGCACACATCTGCCAGCCTCATCCAGCACTCAGTCCTCATCCTCTGTAGTGCCCAACCTGGTGAGCAGAATGGGGGTCCTCCCTCAGCCAATGCTGAGCCAGCTAAACTGTGAGAAACATGGGTACACAACACAGTTCCCCTTTCAGATTTCCCTGCCCTCTCTCTGCCACCCAGGCTGTGCAGGTTCCCCAACTCTTGCTGATCAGCAGCACGGGCCTACAATCTCCCAGGCTCAGCCTGCACTCAGATCCTCTGCCCAGATTGAGCTTAGCAATACCCTCCCCTCACCCGATCTTCTTGCAGCCACTCACACCCCAGCCCCAACAGCTTATGTTGCACCACCATGTGTAGCCTGCCTCTATGCAGCCTGGGGCCACACCAGTGAGGAACAGGGCCAGCTGAAGCACTGCTCTCCTACATACAGCATAACTCACATTACCTGAGCGGAGGAAAAGCCACTGAATGGAGCAGCTTCTGCCACTCCATCCAGAGACCTTCCCTAGTCCCACAGCCAGAGTTCTCCTGGCAAACATGTGTTGCAAAGGTGGTGGGGGCAGCAACTACAGCGTGAGTGTTCTCAGCCACTCCTTTTGGCTCCTAATGTTACAGAGCAGGGGTCGGGGACACCCAACAATATCCCAACCCCGCACCAAGTTCGTTATGCTTGCCGCCAATGGAAAGACATCTCTCAATGCCAGAGACTGGTGAAAAGGAAAGGAATTTTTATTTACAAGTTATACAGGCTTGGAGTAATGACTTAAGATCTCCTTTAAGGTACTAGAGTTCTTTGGAATACCTGTTCTCTAGAATACCCACAAACACACACAGTCCTTTCTTCTCCCCTTTGCCTAGTCCAGGGTACCGTATCTCAGGAAAATAAGTAGAAGTCCATGATTCAGGCAGCCCCTCAATTCCAACACCATCCACTGTTTCGCCACTGCAATCTCCAGTTAATCCAAAACCATCTGGCACCTTCTCATGGCCCACCAGCAAGAGTCCTGTCACCCCTTTTCTTCCAGGCAAAGTCTCTCCTGCTTCTTAGGTGGCATGGCAAAAGGAGCCACCCAAAGCCACGTGGTCTTCTGTCTCTCAGGCTGAGGGGTCCCCATTCCTCCAAAGCCTTGTGGTCCAGAGAGCGTTATGGCTGCTGTGCCTGGGTTTAAATTCCCATGCCAATCTTCCTCTGCAGCCCCATTTCCGACTCCTCCTTCAGTCAGCTACACCTGCCAGCACTTCATATTCTTCCAGCTTTTCTGGGCTGCCATGGTAACTGTGGGCAGGTGTGGCCCCATGGCATGGAGCCAAGCATCCCCAAGCTCTCACACAGGTGCTGTTTCCAGGGGGATTTGCCTCCCAGTTACATCTTGGGTGGCAGTCACTTCCATCCCCCTGGCTCAAAGCATGGCCACAGCTATTTAACATATCTATGAAACCAGTTAAAGGTTACAGATATGTTAAATGACCATGCCAGAGGTTAGCTGCAAAGCTGCTGCCATACAAAACAGCTCTGCATGGTCCTGCTCCAGGAGTCCCATCCCCCTCCAGTTCAGACTTGTGGGGGTGAGGACATCTTACATATATTTCTAATATTTCCTGGACACCTTGAGCTCTGGACGCCATTACAAATCCCTATTTGGGCCCACTTCTTGGCTGCACCCTGTTACACTAATGCCAATACAGCTGCTTGTCCATGCCATTAGGGCACCAAGTTCTAAGTCCTCACTAATTCTCCTACAGGTATACCTAAAAAATAAAAAAGCCTCAAGTATCAGTGCTCACTGATCTTGGAGATGACTAAATGCTTATTAATTTCTTTCTAGAGAGAAGGCAAACAGAATTTTCCCCAGTGCCAGGATGTTAGATCTCTGCCAGGTCAACAGAAAATACTTCCTCCCCTAAGGGAGGCTGACTCACTTTAGCAGGCCTCTTGAAGGCTGCTAAAGTTCAGAGTTATAAGACAAGTTTTTCTATGCAAGGCCGCAGAGGCATGGACACCCCAGGTGCAAACTGGAAGTAGAAACTTCTCGTAACACTAGTTAAAGCCAGAGGCCATCAGAAGTGCCCATGTGGAGTTAAATGAACCAAAAGAATCAGTGCTTGATCACACCAACTGTTGGTGAGGTTCCACACCTGGGCAATGTGTTGTTCTTTCAGGAAGGTCTCAGCCCCTGTGGCAGGAAGGTCTCAGCCCCTGCGGAGGGGCAGGACACGATCCTCGGGAAGCTGAGGCTGGCAGTGGGGTAGTGTGCCAGTCCTAGGCTCTGGTGACACGACAGTGAAGTTAGGGGAAAGCTGGGGGCACTAGTATTTTTCCTCAGTGACCCAATAGCTCTTTCTTTTACAAGGATGCAGGCTTATCTCCCTCTTATTTAAGGACAAAAGTTTTGTTTTTTTTCTTCTGGAAGACAATAGGCAATACAATCTTCATCCACAGTGCTTTGAGGAACCACGATAGAGTGCATACTTTCTAACTAGGAAAAACTTAACCCTGGATTTCTCAAAAAAGTGCTTATAAGATAATTTGCTTTGTGAAACCACAGTCTGCCTTTAAAATGCAAATACCTAGTCTCCAAGAACTCTTACCTGGACCATCTTTTAAAATGCAAATTTCTGTAAGATAGATCTTACCAAAAAGAAAAACCTTAGCCATCTGAGCAAATCAATTTAACTTAGTTCGCCTGTAATTTCTAAATCAGTGAGCTTTGCATTACAATACCTGTCTCAGGAGAATGTGTTTGCCAATCTAAGGAATTCTAATTGCCTACTTTTAGCTGCCTGACACAAAGTTGGAGTTTGGTCCTTTTCACACTGTTAAAAGGACAAGGACTTTCCTTTTGCTTTATATTTTTCTCCCTATATGATCCCTCCAGAATTTGGCAATTCATTTCTTTGCAAGAATTCAATAAAATTAGTTTCCAATTGTGGTTTTACTAACCAAGACTTTGACTGGAATATCCAGTCTGAGGAAGGCGTGCCTCAACTCAGAATGTCACCAAAAAGACTTGAGGAATTAAGATTGAGGAATTTCAAAGCTAATGAAGGCCCACTGCAGAAAACAGTCTGGTTCCTTGTTTGGTCACGTGGTTCATGGCAGTCTTTCCAGGTAAGGAACAAAGGTTACTTTCTTGAAAGATGGCAAGGAAGGAACCTCAAGACATGTTGAGGAACCTTAAAAACTTGAGGACTTTACTCAAACATCTCGGTATTGCAGTGAAAGCCTAATGGCAACGGTTTGGCTTGGCCTCGTTGACCTGAGGGGCTGACTAAACCTTAATCTAAAGATTCCTTGTGAAATTCCAGCAAAGCTGATTTGAAAGAGCCTATGTGATCAATTGCTATTATTGTTGTGTTTATGCAAATAATCAGGCCAAATAAAACTGGACTTAATTCAGTCTCTTTGATAAAAATGAGGGTAATTTGAGGAGAAAAAAATTGTGTCCCTATAGAAATCGCAATGCTCAGTTGTGGATATTGAACTCCAGTGCAGTTGCAGTTAACTGTCCTTAATTTTTGTTTTTACTTGTGAGCTGAACTGCTTCCTAATTTTTTTTTAGCTTTTGTCAATGCCCCAAGCTAATGTTTCATTTTCACTCCTACCTTTGGACTAGGAATTATTGGGAGCTAAACTCTTTTTTCTAATCTGTGCCTGTATATGCCGTAAGAATTCACCTCGGCGCCTGGCGACATCATCAGAGGTGTGCAGAAATAACAGGCTCCGTCAGACTGACCGTGCTTCATCTTGTTCCAGCAAAGGTTTGCATTTGGAAATGTTCTTAACTGACAGTCTTTCAGACTCAGAAACTAGTTCGGGATTTGTTATGTTCGTCAATCTTTGTGTTCTCTCTTCTGTTTTCATGGGGTATATGCCCGTGACCTTATTTACCTGGCTGCTCATTTACACAGCATAGGCCTCACTTTAGAAGCCCTAGAGTGGTCTATGGGCTTTTCTTGGAACAATTCTTATTTTTTTCTCCAAATGGTTCAGACAGAAAAGGCCCACAGTTCTTTAGGGAGGGAAACTTAGAATGTTTCTCTCAGCCTAATTTGAGTTAAGTAACAAGAGGGCTTTGGACAGGTGTGACACACTTTCCTTCATGGAAACCTTTTTCCAACTTAATATGAGACACTATAATGTTAGTCCCTCCCTCTATCACCAGACCTTTACTTCTCACCAGACCTTTAGTTGATGTAGTACTCCTCATTCTTGGACTATGTGTTTTTAACCTTTTTTGCCAAATGCATGACCTCTGTAATACAACAAGGATGCCAACTTGTCAATCAGTGCCACCGTCTAGACAACACCATCCTCTGGACATTAGATATGCTGCCTCGCAGGGACAGTGGACTGACCTGGACTTTGCAAAATCCCACTTTCCTTCATGATGACTCCCCTTCCCTTTTTGCTTCTTTCTTTAACAGATAGGAAGACCCTCTGAGCATGGAAATACGCAGGACTATGTCTCTTTAACAGCACTGAGCAGCTATAAAATAGAAAACACCATCCATCTATTTTTGGAAGATTAGATTACAATGTTCAAGATATTCAGGTGGGGAATGTAACCACAGGTAGTTAGCTAATTCTTAATAAGAAGATGGTTGCAAAGAAAATTAGACATTGAGTTTTATAAACTGATGTGTTTCAGTTTATTAAGGGGATTACAGCATTGCTTTGCCAAGGGGATTAACATTCTACCTTCCCACCTCCATATAGCAGACTCATGAGAAATGTAGGAGGAGGTGTTTACCAAAGAGGCCTGTCAGTCTAACTAGGGAGTGGACCCATTAAAAAGTCCATGAAAGCTGGGGAAGTAGACTGATCATTTTGAAGAAGCACCTGGTCCATCTCAGACATAAATAAACTATTTTGCCACACTACAGTCTCCTGTGCATGGGTCCTTGGAATGCTTTTCTTATGATTCTGTGTAAGAGACTAATTTCCACTAGCAAAAATAATGCTTCAACTTTTTAACATTTTTTCATTACTAATATATTGTATAAATTACTTATAACCAAATAATACCTGTATTAATCATGATTCTTTAGAAAATCAGTAAGAGATAGATAGATGATAGATGATAGATAGATAGATAGATAGATAGATAGATAGGAAGTAGGGGCTAAAAATATTAGTACTTACTACTCATTCTCCCACTTTCTCTGTTCTTCTGGATAAGCTGATAACTAAATTAACAGCAGGAATTCACTTAGACACAATAAATCTCTGAAAATGTCAAAGACAGTGAGGCAACATAGGGCATATAAGACATCTTAGACAAAGGAGAAAAGGGAGGTAATGAGGTATGAGATTTTAGACATGAGAACGGGAGATTGACAGGTAGTTGAGGAAGAGCAGAGCACCATGGTGGGCAAATCCTTTCCAGGCTCAGAAACAATGGGACAGTGAGTGTCTACATAAGAGGCACCCGAGGGAAACACTCTTGCTTACCATACTTAATTCAAAAATCCCCCTGAAACAGCTTTCTCTGTCTAAATACCTTGCACAGGGAAGCGGGGGAGGGTCAAAAGTTCTTTCTGTCTTTTGTTTCTTAATAAACAGCTTAAAATCAATATTCCTAAAAAAGCAGCTTCAGGGTGACAGGATCTTTGTCACTTCAATAGATATGTGGATAGATGATAGATAAGTAGATAACTGATTTTTTTTTTTTTTTTTAAGGAATTGGCTCACACAATTATGGAGGCTGGCAAGCACAAATGTATAGTTGAATTTTAAGGATATTAGGCTGGAAAACCAAGAAAGAGCTAATGAGACAGTTCAAGTACAAAGGCTAACTGCTGAAAATGTTTCCTCTTGCTCAGGGGAAGTCTGTTTTTTGTTCATTTATTACTGGACTGAAGGGGTCCATTTCCCCATATACACCAAAGCTCAATAAGAGATGAACAGGAATATGCAGCCAAGAAAGTAAGGATTTATCAAGGAGATGGTGCCATGCCCAGAGTCACAGGGTCATTCTCAAAGAATCAGGGTCACCTGGATCCCTGATGACTTCTAGAGGATGGGTTTCACATGGGAAGAATCATTAATCATGGTTACTAAGGGAGTTAGGGTCGTGATCAGGGTCACGGTTTCTACTGACTGGTGAGTGCTAAGATAGGGGTTAGTCTATTATTGCATCTGGTCCTGATGTCAGCCATGGAGTTGTTTTGTCTGGTTTTGTAAGGATAAGGTCTGAGGGGTCATTCTCAAACTGAAACACAACTAAGGCCTAGATGTTAAGTCGAGCTTGACCAAAACTCTGCCTCTGTGGTCAACAAACCGAAAGTTTTGTTCCTAAGACTACTGGATGCTGACCAAAACCACATTGTCCTGAGAGCTTAATGATTAAGCCAGGGAGAGGGAAATGAGTGAGTCAGAGCATTGGTGAGGCCAGTCTTAATCAAAGGAAAACATCAAAATAGAAGGGCAGATTAAGGAAAATAACATTTCTGTGCAGTTACATCTTCAAGCTTTCATGTAATTGGATGAGGCCCACTTGCATTATTGAGGGTCATCTGTTTTGTTCAAAGTCCACTGATTTAAATAGTACTCCACTCCAAAATCACCATTACGGAATCATCCAGAATAATGATTTACCATATATCTGGTCACCATAGCTCACACAAGTTGACACATAAAATTAATCATCACAATGATTAAGTGCTAGTTATCACTTATAATCATTTAATATTAAGAGATATTTAGATGTCACAGTAGAGATACTTTGCTGCCCTAAAATAGGCCTTGTATGCAACTCTTCTCTAACTTTTTACAATAACTTCATATGCTCTCTCGCTTACATAAAAGAGCCAGTTTCCTTTAGGTGTAGGAATACTCAAGTTTACTAATAGATTTGCTCCTAAACATCTGTGTGTACACTGAATTGTTCCACGTAATTCCCCATGTAATGTCAGACATGTTTCTTCTATATTCGTCATTGATTTTCAGTTGGATATGGCTCTCAGACTTTCAGCCCTAAGTCTTTGACCCTTTATATTTCCAATTCATCTATATTAAATATTGAACAAATCTACCAATAAATAATTTGAAATATTTTATCATTTCATGGTTTTGGTTTTTTAGAGAAATGTCTGACACTACTACTAAACCGTAAGAATAGTTTCTGCATTTTGTAATGTTAAGTTCATTGCTGAAAGCCTATTAGTTATTTAGTTACTTGTTTAATCATTGTTATAAAATAGAGTGTACTGCCTAGGGTGAGAGAAAATTTAGAATTCTTGTTTTTAACCAATGTGATAAGATTTAAGTACTGCAAATTATTAGTGGTCTGAAGTATGTTTTCCTTAATCAAATAATTTATTTACTCATTGAGAAAACTATTTATTGAGAGGCTGCTGTGTGTCAAGAACTGTTCCAGATGCTGAGGATACCATTAGTAAAAATAATATTCCCTCTTTTCCCCAAATCATCACATTGATAATGCTTATATATAAATTAGCCATAAAGAAAGAATAAATACATATGTAAATATGTAGCATGTTTTCACAATTGTTATGGAAAAAATAAAACAGTAGAAAAATGAATAAAAGTTCAATTATAAATAAAGTGCCATTTTAAAAAAGACTCATTGAGAAAGTGATATTTTTTATTTTATTTTTTTAAACCTAATTTTTTTTAAAGATTTTATTTATTTATTTATTTATTTATTTTTAGAGACAGGAGAAGGGAGGAAGAAAGAGAGGGAGAGAAACAGCAATGTATGGTTGCCTCTCACATGGCCCTCACTGGAGACCTGGCCCACAACCCAGGCATGTACCCCGACTGGGAATCAAACCGGGACCCTCTGGTTCCCAGCCCGCACTCAATCCACTGAGCTATACCAGCCGGAGCAGAGAAAGTGATATTTTTAAGCAGTGGAAAGTACAAATAAAAAGAACCTAAGGACCTAACATCCCCTGCAGATTCTTAGAATGCCAGGTTGGCCCATGTAATGATTGACTGATATAAATAATAATGGCAGAGTAGCAAAAGATGAGGTCAGAAGTGTTCTGAATGAAGCATTGAGCTTTGGGAGCAAACTGTGGCGTCATGTGAAAGACATTGATTTTTACTCTCAACGATGTGGGAGAATATTAGTAAGTTTTGAATGAGGAGTGATATTAACTGACTATAATTTTCAACTTACTTGGGCCACAGGAAAAACACTACTGTAACCCAGGACCAGGAGAAAAATGATGGTGGCTCAGACTAGAGTGAGAAAAATGGGTGGGAAAAAAATAGGCTTAGTTGGGGCTATATTTTAAAGATGGAGACTTTGGATGGCAAGGAGAAAGTGAAGAATCAAGAATAGGTTGTGCTCTTTACAACAGAAAGCCAGGGAAGAGTGGGAGAAAAATAATTGCACATTTTTTTTCCTTTAACCAACACTTTTAAACACAATGGTAACATGAATAAGCATGTGTACCTTCTCCTGCCATTCTTCCTGCATGGGGAAAGCAAAGTTCCTGAAGCAATAATTGTTTTTGATCATACTGTTCCAGAGAAACAGTGTATAAAAACATATTCTAGTAAAATTTTTCCGTAATCTGTTTCTCCTGTCTCATCAAGTGTGACAGTGTATTATTACATATTGACAGAATACATCAATACGGATGACGTCAGACAGTGGGAGAAAAACGTTTTTGTGTACTGGTTTTGTCTTTATAATGACAGGATTGATCTGCATTTCAGCTTACACACCGTCAGCAGCTCACAGTCACCATTCCCACGTCCGCACTGGCAGGAGCAGAAATATGGTGAACGTCAACTGGGATCTGCAGTTCACAGTAACAGCTCTGCAGACTGCAGACTAATTATTTTTGTCAATTGTGAATTCATCATTAATCTGATTTGTCCTTCTTTGTTGAGATCTCTGCAAATTGGCATGATAATGAGCAGCCACTTTTGGGTTTGCTTTCTTTCCTTTTGCCTGATTAAATAAACTATTCTGGTACTTGTCTGGCTTGGGGATTGCCATTTTCTCAATTTTACAATCATTTCCTCAAAATAGATTATCTGTTTAGTGATTTTCATAATTTACAGTTTTCTTTCTTGGAGACTTTTTACCATTCTTCTTTAAATAACATGAAGGCTTCCATCCTATTCTTAGGTTACAAATCATGTTAACACTAAGGAAGTGGCTTGGGAAATTGAATTCACTCAATACTTAAGTGTTTAACACTTAAACACTTAGTACTTAGTACAAATACTAAGTGTTTAATAGTTAATCACTTAGGCAAGTTACTATAGGAATCTTCCAGTTTTTTACCTATGTTAGGGAACTAAATATACTTATTTCATTGGCTTATAATGAGCATTTAACAAAATAATGTATATATGTACCAAATAGTCATGGGTGTTCTACTGCTCACCACCCTCTAGGCAAAATTCCAGAGTCAGAGGTTTGGTGATAAAGGAAAGGAGTCTTTTATTTAAAAGCTACACAATCTTGGAAGAATGGCAGGCTTCTACCTCAGAGCCCATTTCCTCTAAAATACCCAAAGAAAAACCCTGCCTTCTTTGCCAGATTAGATCAAGACTTTGCCTGGAGCTCCTTCTCCCATTTAAAATGCCATTCTTTGAACAAATCAGGTGGCTGCAGCACAGTCATCCTGGCGACTTAGCTTGTGCCCGGTCACAGTCCAGTTTCAGCATCTGTCTGGAGTCTGTGTGCACACAGCCCATACAGCCACGCCACCTCCATAGCTTTCCACAGCTCGGCCCAGGAGCCCAGGGCCACTGCCAGACCATATGGTTTCCAGGGCCCGCTGGTCCCTGATCCTCCAGCCCCCAGACTGGGTGAGCAAAGGGAGGGAGAAAGGCTGAGTCTCTGCCCTCCATTCATTTAAATTTCCCAGTCCCAAATTCCATGCACTCCAAAAGGGGTCAGCTCCTCTGTCAATCCATTCTTTTTTCAGGCTAGATTGGCAGGTCTGCACCTGTCCCTGCCACCACATTCTGAAAGAGAGTAGGAGGGTTTTGTCTGCAATCACCCTCACGTTCCTTGAGCAGACTCTGCAACATCTCCTGCAGCGGCATCTCCTCTTGGAAAGAGGAATCTGTCCTCCTGCGCAGTGCTCACTCAGTTGTCGGGCAACGCTACCGTGCTGCTGTGGCCACACTGCTTGTTGACCCAGGAAACACAGCCTTTCGCAGGCGCCCTAGCCTGGGGGTAGGAAAATCTGTCACACATCTTGCGAGCTGAGGTGTGGCTTCAGTTCCATACCTCTGACGTTTCCTGTGACCTTTCCCTTACTCAGCCCCTCCGGTGCTCGGTGATCTAGTCGAATCTCCCTGCATCATATAGAACTTCTTAGTTTCTGCCCATTGTTCTTTTAGTGTGCCTATAACTGTTGGAATGGTAGGCATACTGTATGCCCTTTAAATCAAATTATTTCCTTTCAGAGATAACTAAGGGCATGGCTCTCTATTTACACACAGTATGTTGACTATTTTGATTCACATAGCTAGATATTTAGTCAAGTTATTAACTGAATTTGTTATAGGCAGTTAGGCATCAACAGAGCAAGGGCAGTGGGCTAGGTATGAAAGGTCACCAGAGTGGAAAACCACAGGTGCCTAGCAATAGACAGAATCGGGAAAATAAGGGCTTTGCCCCCAGGGTAACCTTTCTCCTTCAGTATATTGCTGGGCTTGCAGTCTAGATTCCTTGACCTTTCATATCGCTGGTTATTCAGATACTTCCTTGACATTTCCTCCCCTGGTATGTCACTAGTAATGTGGTAGACCGCCTTAGAGAAAGAATGAAGGGGACTGAGAATAACCTCACGGCTTCCAAAGAAGCCCTTTCATGGCTGCTTCCTCAAGCAGTAAGCCCTCAAGTCAATGAGGTTCTGACCCACATCAAGAAGTCTTAGGAACAAAGCCTTTGTGTCTGTTGACCACAGAAATAGAGTTTTGGTCAAACTAGTGATAATATATGGGCCTCCATTGTGTTTCAGTTCTAGGCCCAGAAAAGCACAAAATCCAGGAGGGGCTGACATAAGGACCCGCTGCAATGACTGATGGCCTCAGGTGCCAGCCAAGCAGCGGAGACCACAACCCTGAAAGAACTCACCTGGAAAGCTGATAAGGATTCTATTGAGACCCCCCCCCCCGGCATTTCCCCTAAAAGCCCTTGGGACAGAGGACCCAGCAGGGCTCTCTCTCCAGCAGGCCAACGCCTTTCCCCTCCCCTTTCTTTCCCCAGTGCTCTCCTCGTTCCCAAGCACATGTATCCTTGCTTGCTTTCTTCTAAGTTCCAAGGGCCCTTCTTTTGCCTCTGCAACTTGTGTCCTGAGCCCACACGGCCTCACTTCTTTTACCTCTGTGACTTTCTAAATAAACTTTTGCTTGTGTTTGACTCTGGGTTCTTAATTCTTTGTTAGTCAGAACTCAAGTACCGAGGTTGCTGAACTGAACTCCAATCACTAGTAATATGTGGCAGTGATTTCCACACACGTGTTAAACATGCATGTTCCGGAATTTACGTGTTTTGAGCGCAGCTCTGTGTAATTGCTGTGTAGGCAAGTGTGGACCATATCTGTGGAATGGGAATTCTCTAATAGGAATTTGGCAAAGATGTATCTTAAAAAATTCTGGCTTGCTGTCCCTGTTCGGGCGCCATCTGTCGTGGGAGTTTCGTACCTGCCGATACCCATGGGTGACCGCAACCCGATGCGTGTATGAATCTCATACCGAGACACATGGGGAAAGAGAGACCGGGGCCACGTGACCAATTCCTCCCATCTCAGGAAAAGGCCCCATGGCTCGCTTAGCTGGGGTTTTTATTAGGGGCATTAGGACACATTTACATTGGATTGATTATTCATGGGATTAAGCAGAACAGGAGTAAGATTACTCATTAGCAGGGCATTAGGATGTAAATTCAGGTCTGGTGGCAGGCAGGACCAGGTTAATGTAATATGCAGGGCACAGCAAGCCAGAATTTTTTAAGATACATCTTTGCCAAATTCCTATTAGAGAATTCCCATTCCACAGATATGATCCACACTTGCCTACATGGCAATTACACGGAGCTGTGCTCAAAATGCGTAAATTCCAGAACATGCATGTTTAACATGCGTGTGGAAATCACTGCCACAGTAATATTCTGATGCTGTTTAGCTGCCAACAAGTTGATGGAAAATCAGCACCATTCACTAATTGGCATTATGGAAACTAAAAAAAGTTTTCTCCTACCTTCTAGTTCTTCTAGCTGGACTAATAATGGAATGAACAGAGACATAGTAACAAGATAAAAATGTCCAAAGTTTATTATATGAATATACAATGGGGGTGTCATATGAATGAGACCCAAAACACATTGGGCAATTGAAGCTTATTTGTTGTGGACAAAGGAGAAAAAGGAGTGGAAGTCTGGGATCTCAAAGAGAAATTGTCCATTTACAGGTAGGTAGCCAAGCCATTGATGAGCAGGTAGAAAACAAATCCCTGTTCAGAAACCCAGAAACAATGGGACGTGAGATGGTCAGGGGAGGGGATGGGGACTTAGCTAGCAGGTCCCTGCTTGGACCCTTCCCGTATAATGCTAAGATGCCCTTCCCTAGGCAGACCTTTCCATCTAAATCTCTTAGGCAGGAAAGGGGGAGGGTCAAAGGTTCTTTCTCAGTCTTTTGTTTCTTAATAACTGGCTTAAAATCAATATCTCAAAAGATACATTTTGGAGAAGCAAAACTTTGGTTCCCTTCAGCATACAAATGATTTTATTAAAAATCATTATTACACTATTCAACTGACCCATTCATCTTCTACAGATAGAACCTGTAAAGAAAGCTGTGCATGAAAGTGATTTACATTCTCCAGTTAAAAGCTGAGGATCTTTATATCATCCGGGGTTAAGGTTTTTGCTTTCTCATAGTCTATTGCATGAATTTGAAAGCAGCTCAAAGTCTGGAAGGCTGAGAGAGCCACACTAGATTCTCACGTACTGAATGAAGTAGGAGCTGGGTTTGCAGAAGTTGTTCCAAGCAGTCTGGCTTCCCAGTGTACAGGCACACGTATGACAAATAGAAAATTAGAAATGTGGCAGCTACAATGTTTTGGTTTTGTGTTTAGGTTCATTGCCAAGATTACTTTGGGAGTGCCAAATCACTACCTTAACTTAAAAGTAAAGAGGCACATTAGATTTTTACCATCTAAAAAATCATGTTATATCCTGACTTAAAAACTTCTACATTTAGCAGAAAAAGTAAAAAAAAAAAAAAAATCAAAATTACCTTCCATTTTATAGGATTTAGATCTTGAGAAATGTCTGAAAATACTACTAAACCATAGGAATGGTTTCTGGGTTTTGAAATGTTAATTTCATTGCTGAAATCCTATTAAGACAAAGATATAATTAAATGACTTAAGAGTTGGTGGTGATAAATGAGAGTCAAATGTACGTAAGATTTTTTTTTTCTGTTTTAGTTTTTAATAGCAGTGTGCTTTCATGTGGATTTCCCACTCCACACAACCCTTAGCTTTAACACAGGATGAAAAAGAAAGTTGTTTTAAAAAAACTTCGATTAAGGTAAATCAAAACTTTATACATTACATCTTTAAAGAAAACATAAAACAGTGCATTTAAACTAAACAAAATCCAAGAGGCAAATGTGACACAGAATTCCATCCCAGATAGTTAATCAGTCAGAATTTAATGATAGAGCATGTGACTATAAAGAAAACCGGCGACAAAAGAATCAGAGAAAATACTATATCCTATTGTCCGATAATAAATAAACTGATTCTCTACAAAAATGAGCTAATTTGCCCAATGTCTACAAAAGGTGTTTTTGTCATTTTTGTTACATTTTCAAGTTTATTTAAACTAGCTAATTGTGACGTGAATTTGGTTAAACAAAACAAATGTTCATGGCAAGGCTGCTGGGGTTTTGAGTGTTTCCTCACCTTTGTTTCCTGTCCACTATATTCCTACACAAGGTTGTGCAAAATGTGTCCCCAACCATCCCCTTGCCACGCCGGATTTCTGTTTCCATTCAACATCCCCATGCAGTTATGCCTATTGTTTCAGAACTGTTCATTTGGACCACTTTCACTGGTCCCTGTTCTAAACCAATCGCATTGATTTAGGGAGTAACTGCCTTGGATCCTATAGATGTCATTTTTTCCAAACTTTCAATCCCTTCCTAAATGTTTTCCAGTGCAAATCAAATGCAGAATTAAGTCATCCTGGGGGTGGCCCCTAGGTGTCTCCACTGTAACAGGGTATGCACTTTCCCTTCAATCCCCATCGGTGTCCTTTTCATGATGACTCTCTAAGTGTCTACTCACGAAAATGTTAATTATATCAGGCAATTTTCAAAACTGGGGCCTAATAGAAATCATGAACGACGGGAGAGACCTGTCTCTTGCCTTGCTTCTATTGCATACACAAAAGCAAAATAACCTTAGCATATTATTCAAAATCCTTCTAGCTTGGTCCCAAATCTCACTTTCAAGTCTCATCACCTGCCCCTTCTCCAGGACACCCTAACCACCTTTCCTAATGCCTGTGCTGTTATAGAATGTTCTCTCCTTAAACTGTTTCCTCTGGCTGGTGTTCCTTTTCTGCTGTTTCTTATCCAGTTTCTACTTATCTTTTGAATTCAACTTTAATATTGTCTCCTCCATAAAGGAGAAAAGAAAAAGTTCTTTTCTATGAAGCCTCTACTTACTCACAAAAAGTAATTGTAACTCTTCCAGAGGTGCCATGGTACTTTAACAGCTCTAGGAGAGCCCTTAGGATCCAGAGGGCAGTTTAATTTGCTCTGAATGAGGTCGACCCAGAATGTAGTGGCAATGAATCATGGAGAATCTTGCCTCTACTCCCACCCCAAGTAATGCAAGAGATGGCCCAGAAGAAGAGAACAGACTGTACCTTCTCATATAAGTGACATTTACTTCTCAAAAAGGTAGGTAATTGAGATTCGGAGATTAAATAATTTCTCATACAAAGTCTTTTGCATGGCTAGTGAAGGAAAATCAATTTTATAATATCGTACAAACATGTTCTTTTAATATTAAGTCTTCTTGTCTAAAGTTGGAAAAAATGATCTTGGAAAGCAGGATACACAGATTCTTGACAAAGAACCTTTCCTTGAGCCACTCCAAGATATGGAGAAGTGAGGATATATATATATATATATATATATATATATATATATATATATATATATATACACACAGAAGAAAAGTCTACCTGGGTTCATCTCAGTTCTGAAAACGTTGTTTCAAATTAACTAGCGAATAAAGGCCAAAGAAGCATTAAATTATAGAGGAGAACTACTCCTTAGTGAAAAGACTGGATGCAAATCTCATCACTTGAAGTGCTGGTGTGGTACTTTTCTGTTGTTTTCCCTGTCCCTCTTACGAATAGAGCATTAGATAACTAAGTGAAACAAACAAACAAACAAACGACAACCATGGAGGATGGACAAAAGTAGAAACTCATGGAATTCGTTAGACAAGGGAGGATGCTTGACTCAGGAAATGGGCTGAAAAATACTGTCTGCATGAGAATCTTGGGGAAGAGGGAGACAGCTTGAATAACCTACAGTGTCTGCTGCTCAGTATTGATCTGTCTGGGTTGGACTAACAGTGAGGAGGATCAGGAAAATAATGTGGGGTCAAAAAATCAGCTCTGGCTCACCGCACCCAAGACAAGTTTTCAGAGAAAGGCTACCCGCAATAATACCCTGTCAGGTGATGCTTGAGAACTGGCCTCTCTCCTGGGCAGAACTGAGCAAATGGGACGAACTTTTGGAAAATGAACAAAATGGAGCTGGGAAATTGACAGGAGCGCTGATAGCCGCTCTCCGCCAACACGTAGGGAGGCACTGGACAGGACTAATGAGTGGACTGAGAATATCTATGGACTGATTTAGCATCCACAAATGAGTTTAGAAAAATCACTGGGCTTATTTCACCGCTAGAGTTGTTTGTTTACAACATAACAGAAAGGAGAAAAATTTAGTACCATTTATGTAAGATACTTGCCACCTCTATAGTGAATTCTTGTCTTTGGTCACCCAAAAATTGAACTAAGAATAAAAAAATTGTCAGCATAGACAATGTATTTCTTCTGGAAAAATTGATAATAAGACCAATAAATGAACTGTCAAAGACGATACTGGATGAGTCTTGAAAGCCATGGAAAGATTCTGGTATCTTAAATTTCAAGTTACTTTTTCAGTTTTCTAAAGAACTCAAAATTTTCCTCATTTGTTTATGATCTTAAATATATGTTTAATTTTGCTTTTGAAAGGCTTATTTACAGTTTGCATGCTCACTTGAACAGTGAGATTTGTAAGTGATCAGGTCAATTTGTTTTTCTTTTTCTTACTACATTCCTGACCTCACACATTTCTGCTCAGCTCATATCTGCGAACTTCCGATATGTCTAAAGGTAACCTATTCAATTACTTTCTTAAGGCCCCTTGCCTCTGTACCAGATGTAACATCTAGAGAGTGGAGTCATTGCCCTTTTTCATTTGCTTGGGTCTAGTCTTTGATATAGTGCTTCATATATAGTTACTCAGTACATATTCATTGTTTGATAAATGAATGCTTTAACTCATTTTATATAAAGTTCTGGGAAATAGAATAAATCTTCCTATACAAAATTGTGTAAAGTAGACTGTTGCAGAAATCTATTCCTGAGTAACAAATTATACAACCCTCAGGAGCTTAAAGCAACGCCATAATTTTGTGGGTAAGTAATTCACACAGGACCCAGCTGGGTGATGCCTATGCTCCTGTTGGTGGTATTTATCTGGTGCTCGGGCTGGGCTCAGTTGAGTTCCTTCCATCTCCATGTAGTCTCAATGCCTTCATAGCAGGCTAGTTAGATTTTTGATATAATGCCCCAGAGATCCCAGAAATCAAGATACAGACTCTCGGTTTCCTTGAAGTCTGGGTTTAGATCTGCAAAATATTACTTTAGTCATACCTCATTGGTCAAAGTAGTTACAAATCAGCCGAGATTCAAGAGGAAAAAGAGTAGACTGTATCAAAATGGGAGAATTGTAAAGAAATTATGAACATTTACAGTCTCATCCATATATGATGAGAAGTAGAAACTTGTTATGTATTCATCTTCACTTTTGTTTTTCTTAATAAAGATTTTATTTGTTTATTTTTAGAGGAAGGGAAAGGAAAGGATGAAAGGAAGAGAAACACTTATGTGAGAAAGAAGCACCAATCAATTGCCTCTCACACAAGCTCTGAAAGGGGACTGAACCTGCAACCCAGGCATATGCCCTGACCGGGAATTGAACCAGTGACATTTTGCTTGTGGGATGACAGCCAACCAACTCAGCCATACTGGTCAGGGCTAACCTTACTTTCTATGCCTGCATTAGATCTACCTCCATGGAAGCTTGAATAAAAGATACTTTCTTGAAAAGATACTTGTTCATTTTGTTGCTTAAGCAATTTTGGCATAGATATCTCTAGCCTTAATTAATTAAGTTCCTTCAGTGTCCAAGTTACTCTGATTTATTCTTTGCAATGCTTCTGCCATTGCCTTTTACATTTCACATTGAATGCTATTAGCTCTCCCCAAAACTGGTCAAGTCCATGGTAGTCCATGAAACTATGCCAATACTCTGACAAATAGGAGAGAGGAAAACAATGGTCAAGATCTCTAGAACCCCCCTCCAGGAACCCGTTGTCCTTTATCAACGCAACTTTCACACTTTATTTAAACTCTATATTATTTTTGATGTCCTTGCTCATAAACCTGTCAAAATAAGTACTAGCATTTTCCTTCATATACCTATTGATTTATTTTTATTCTAGCTTATTTTGAACATTATAGGAATCAAATCAAACACATTTAAGAATGAATCATAGTTGAAACAAATAATAAACTAGTTCAATGTAAACCTAATTTAAACTGTGTAACCTGGCACACAAGAACTTTGCAAATTAGTTTCCAATTTATCTCATGAAAAAAACAGTTTCTCAAAACTGTTGCAGTTTCCCAGATCACTGCTTCAGCTGATGCCCCTCCTCCGGCTCCACCCGTGGGACTCCAGCTATCTTTTGAGCCCCTACTCAAATATTACTATTTTTAGGAAAGTCTGACTCTCACAACTGGAAATTGTTTGTTTTTTCTAAATATTTCTAAACAGCTTTCATTGTACTTCTTAATCTAGTTCTTACACTATAAATTCTTGTAACAGTGGTATTTTCAAAGGAGTTTCTCCTTGCAAAAATAAAATGCTCCAGATGAGCAGACACTGTGATTTGCACAAGGGGAAAACTCAGTAGCAGTTGGAATTAATTAACAGGTGCATGAGTGAAAGATTCACTAGTAGGATATTTTTGATAGCTCTGTCTTAATAATAAATACATATTAAATATAGTATAAATATTTGCTATGATATAAAAATGTAAAAATTTGTAAAAATATTTTTAAAATAATATAAATATGGGCAAAGCAATTTTGAAAAAAAAAAAAAACATGCAAAGATCCAAAAGAGAATCCAGACATTTGATTAGGTATAATCACTGTCTCTGTTTTCCAAAAGAGTATTTTACAAAATAATAGGTAATAAAACATTTTTTCTACTTTAGAATTCAAAATTTTTAAAAAAGTTGTTGAATCATATTTGAAAAATTCAAGTGTGTTTTTAGATTCTCAAAGTGTAAGCAAAATCATCTTACTACATTGTTGTCTGTATTTTAAAACATGTTAGATCATAAAAGTTAAAAAATAAATACCTTGTTTTGCTGTACATTCAAATAGCTTGAGCATTGACAATGTTTTTATAACTTGAAAATATAATAAAAAATGCACAATTTTTATGAAAGCTGATGTACAAATCACTTTGAATATCCTAAATATTTGTTTTACCAAAATGAGATAGGGTTAAGGCTAATAAAGCAATGGTGTTTTGTATACTTTAGGAAACAGAGGCCTTTAACTTCATATAAGGAGATAGTTCCTTCATTCTATTTCAAACAAATGATACTAAATGCAACTAGAGAATAAGTAGATTGAAATATCTATATGAATTTTGTTGAAGCTTTACAAACATTTTAAGTTGAATTGATTTTCTGTTCCAGTAATAGTAGTTACTAATTCACTTATGACCAACTAAAGCATGTATCATGGACTGCCTTGACTTAGGAAAGGACCGAATTTGGAGTTTTTGCATGGTTAGAATAGTTATGAATAACTTTAAGATATTATTAAAAGTCTTAAAACAGTCTTTAACATTTACAGGAATGTCTCACTTTGCACTAATATAACCTATTTTTAGCCTGTAAACGGATCAAATGCTTTTAGTCCTACACTGAATGTCTCTTTAGGAAGGTTCCTGGTCTCTCAATGGCAGTATATTTGATGAAATGGAAATTTCAGTGACATTTTTCCAGAGCTGCGGAACAATTTAGGAGTCTTCAGAAAATGAGTATCATTAGACAGCTCGGTAGCCATATGAAACTTGTTAAAATCTGGTCACCTTATAACTCCCTGTAGTTCCCCCTGTAAAAAGCACTCATATGTATATTTTTAGAATGTCTTTTCTTCTTTCCCTTGAAATAGTGAAAATTCTCAACCTATGTTGCCTATTTCAATCTTGATATTGACTGGTTTTTAAATACTCATCATTTATTATCATATCTAGAATATTGTTGTAAGGTCAGGTTTCTGGAGTGCTTAAGGAATAAAACAAAGAATATTCATGATAATAACAATACTAATACCTATTAGGTTAATACTTAATTAGTGCATACCTAATAACTATAATGTAGTGAACATCGACTGTTCATCAAGTATTGTAGTCACCATTTTATGTTATTCATTCCATTTGTGATCATATGAAAAGGCAGTTTTATTTTCTCTCTCTCTAGAGGAAGAAATTTAGGCTTAAGAAGGTTGAGCAACAGAACTAATTAACTTCCAATTGCATAGTAGAAATGAGATTCAATACAGGCCTAGGAGACCCTATATCATTTGCACATGTCCAGCACACATATTATATGACCCATTCATTCATTCACTTGGTCATTAAAATCTCTTTCTAATATATATCCAACTGAAAGGAAAAACAAATAAAAAGACAAGGTTCACCTTTCCTTTCAATTTTGATCAGTAGAATCTTATCATTATTTACTATCAGCTAGTTATTGTGTGAGAAACCTGGGATCATTACTTAAATAAATAGAAAATATATGCCAAATTCAACACCATAATATATGTAGGGTAAAGTAAGTGGACAAAGAAGAAGCAGGAAATAAAAAGACTTGACGAAGGTGTGGACACTGAGTTGAGTTTTAAAGGCTTTTGGAAAAGTAGAAGGAAGGTGCTTTCGAAAAAGCGATAGGATATACAAAGATACAAAGATGAGAATGTGCAATAAGCACTTTGTAACTCTTAACACGGGGCTTGAGATGAAGCTGGAGAAGTAGGCAGGACCGCATATTGGAGGAACTTTTGTCCGCATCTGTCCACACTGCTGACTTTTGCTTGTCAGAAGCCGAAGAGCCTAAGGCTTAAGATTATTCACTCCGGAACCATAGGAACTGGGTTTGAAATCCCAATGTAGCCAATAACCATTTGTGTTTAGAAGCTAGTTTATCTATTTATTTTTAATTTACTCACCTATCATATACTGTCACTTGACATTAAAGTAATTAATAAATTATTATTACATTTCTTAAAACTCCAGATTACCTACATGAACTTTTCTATCCCTGAATAATTAGTTACTCACTTCTCTGAGTCTCTGCTTTAACATAGTTGTAGTAGATACTCAATAAAAGCAACGGAATAAAAAAATTGTGATGTGGTTTTTTGATATGTAAATGGTGAATATTTCAAGCTTTCATATTTTTCCTCAAACAAATGAAATTAGCAAGGAATTTGGGTTATTCCTTTAATATCTTAGAGGTTGTATATCTTATACAATTTATGTATTTAATTTTATATACATATAAATACAATAAAACAGTTAACAAAACTATCTTGAACTTCTACAGGTAACTAAAGAATTGTAACTTGGCTAGCTCTTTCACTTGGACAGTGATTTATTATGTCTCCTACTATCATTTTCATAAAAAAATAAAAAATATCCAATTTAATACATGAAATACTTTCCTGAGGAAATGTTTTTCATAATCAAAGAAAGTATTATCCTTCAACTAACAGATGCAAGATTATACAATTCTAAACTGGCCAAAATCTCATTAAAATTGTATGAGGAGAATTATGTATGCCCCATTTACAATTTTTCTTTATAGCACAATATTAAGTAATCCATGATTTGAGAGCAAACTTTACTTTTATCCTAGACCTACTTGACCTGGTAAGTGTTTCTTGATTTTAAAGGATGACATTTAATTAAAACTGCCTCGCTGAAGTATGGTAATTATTGGTGCAGATAAAAGAGATTTACAGAAACCCAAGCCAGTGGATTGGTAAAAGCAACACAGATTTTTCTTAACATCATGGTGTACCACTTACACATTGTAATATACTATCTAGCTTTGTATCATTTAAAAGCACCTCAAGTTTGCTGGTTGAATTAGCAAACACAATTATGGAAAAGGCATTTCAATTAAGCCAGCGTCAAACAGACCTCAAGAATTTTCTACCTTTATTTGTAATGCTGTGCATAAAATTATTTAAGCATTACATTGAAGAATGAGAGAACTTATGGAGTATGAAATCAGGCTGAAGTCTCCCCCCTTAACAGATAACATCTTTGCTTCTTCATAGTTTGCTGCTCTTCAATGAGTGACATTTTAGTAATATGTATGAGTAATCGCTGAGTTTACTGCTCATTACCTCTTTAAAAATCCAAGGAAGCAATAAACACACTTTGGTCCTTTTATGAAAATACAGTTAGCAGTATAAAGGTTAAAAAATAAGTGATTTTTATTTATAATGTAATAGCTTGGCTACTTATAATTTTTATACCAAAATATTTATGATTACCCCTTTGATTATGTTCATGTAGACTGTCAAAAAATAAAAATTAAAAGGACTTAAGAAAGCAATCTATTCTTTTCATACCAAAAAAACATCATTATTCTTTCAATAATACTTTATCATAAAGAGTTCTAATAAAAACTTAATCTGATTTATTTCCCCAGAAAACCATGAAAGATATCCTCATACATACATTTGTAATTAAGTATACTATGAGAAAATCATGTATGCATATCAACTATACAAATTTAGTGTATGTGTGAAATCTGAGATATTCTCCTAAGAATATATACAAAATTATTTGAAATAATTTTGACTTCTATGCATGAACCATATTTTGGTGGCTAATATCACTTCAAAAAATATAACATTTTTTAACCAAATTTTCGTATTATTTACCTTTTTGATTAGTATTCACGTGAGTCTATTTTAACAGATTCTGCATGTTAACATACTATAATACTGCATAATCATTTATTTTTGAATCTAAGATAACAGGTGTTTAACATATTTGTTCTGAATTTACACCAGTATATAATGCATTTCCTGGTCCCTGAGGCATTTAATGGGTGTTTTCAGAACCACCTTAATGACTAAGATGATCAATTGATTCTAAATAACTTTAGCTAATTGTACATTTTTATTTCAATAAAATGACATATCTTAGTTTGCATACATAGATCCTAGGTTATATTTATTATCCAATTTGATTTCTATAATTGCTAAACCACAAATGAAGTATACATTATTAAATTTGAGGGGTTCATGAAGTAGTCCTATTATAGTATTTATCTTCTACAGGATCAGCTATTGCTTTTATTTCATAACTCTTGGAGGCATAATTTTGCTTCCTAGAAAGGTGATGCTGAATATTAAAATAGCCTTAATTTTACATTATGAATATAACCATGGTGATGATGATGAAGACCATATTGTAAGATATTTATAAAGAGCAATAGGCTTAGCTTACATTGAGTTTCAAATTACAGTTAAAGAGGGAAACCAGGATCCACAATTTTAGAAACATCTACTTCTGTTCTTAAACTTTTATAAGTGAAGGACAGTTAAAAATGCAAAATTGTATAATAAGAAATGTGTGGTATTCAGGCTGATTCCCACTCCCTCTTTTCATCATAATATATAAAGAACAATACAAAATACTTCAGTTAAAATATTCTTTTACATGCATTGATTTAATGACTTCTGTATGCCTAGGGATAAGGCTCATTCCATTTCCATTTCTTAAATCTTTTAACCACATTCACATTCCAAATAATTTTTGGCTATAAAATTGCCCTTCTCTGATTCTGCCCAAGAAGAAAATGAAGTAATGCATAACTTAATTATCCTCATATATATTTATAATATTTATTTGTGTTGTTTTTAAAATTAATACTTGAATATATTTATTTATGTGTTTTACCAGTCTTTCAACTTAAAAAAAAAAAACGATTTTTCCTATTTTTAAAAGAAGAAATTGAGATTCAAAGATATTACAAGTTTTAATTATTGTCCTGTAGAAAAGATTTTTGTAGCCACTCTTTTTTTTTTTTTTTTTTCCCATAAAAGATTTCTGGCAGCACAGGGTTTATTGAAGATAAAAGAGAAAGGTAAAGGTAAAGGTATAGGTTAAGGGGGGACCAGAGGGCAACAGCAAGATGTTTTAGGATAGAGAAAAATTGTGCAAACTCTTTAGTAATCTAAGAACAAAAAATCACTGAAATGGAAAAGAGGAAAGATACAGTAGAAAGAGAAGGTGATAGGACCTAATCCTAAACAGAGAAGATGTGATCAAAGAAAGTTCTTTGAGTAAAGGTCTTCCTTCGAAATATCAATGGAGAGGAGGAAAAAGTAGATCAAGGCAAAGAGACATATTCAGTTGGAAGGAAAATTAAGAGCACATACAATGAAAAGAAAATGATCATAATTACAATTAAAATACTGAGCTATTTGTAGAGATTAAGACATTCAGGTATTGTAGAAGATTGAAAGATAAGGGAATCAAGTAGGAATGTTAAAATTAGTGCTAAGCAGTGTTGATTGTAAACTAAATATCAGTATCTTAAATATTTAGCTCTTCAACAAATTATATAGATGTCTTCTAACAACATTTTCCCAGGGAAAGAACTGATTGGAAAAGAATATATTCTTCCAATAATCGGTCTGGAGGCTAAACAACTGACTTTTTAAATGTTATCTTTTTAAATTAAATACATTGGGGTGACAATGGTTAATGAAATTATATAGGTTTCAATGTAAAATTATATGATACGTCACCTATATATCGCACTGTGTGCACACGACCCAAAGCCACATCTTCTTCCATCGCCATGTATATGACCACCTTTCCCCTTTACGGCCCATTGCTCGAGCCCCTTCACTCTGGTAACCACCATACTATTGTCTGCATTTACGAGCTGTTGCTTGCTTTTCTTGTTTGTTAATTTGTTGCTTTCGCTTTTATGTCCCAAGTATGAGTGAAATCATATGGTCTTTTAGTAATAGTGGATGTCAGCTATTTGTGCTACTATAAATGTGCTTTTCATTCACTCAAGCATTTATGCTATCTCTATGAGGTAGACATTTTATTTTATAGATGATGAAACTAACATTTAGAGATCCAAAACAATGTGTCCAATACCACATAGACATCAAATGTCAGAATCACATTCAAACAAATGTTAGAATATAGAGATATCTGACTACAGATGTGGTGTTCTTCCCACAATGCAACACTGCCTCATCCACAGGGATGTACCTCTCAAAACAAACAATGCTGACTAAAGAATCCTGCCAGCAGATTATAATAGAAACTCAACAATTGGGCAAGCAGGCTCTGTTCTCTACATTGATCGCTATAGAATTACCTTATCGTGTATAGGTAAACACAAACCCTGGTGTTGCATTTTGGGTCATGGAGGTTGGAAGAAAACACTGTCCTTTCAAGGAGTAATGCTGACTCCTTAGGGTATTTGAAGTTACAAAAAAAACATTAATTTTTGGCAAATTTTCAGGTATTAAGATAGACTTCCCTAGGGCACCAGTAATCCAACAGTGGACCTATAGAAAGATCACTAAAATAGCAACCTGCTCTCTGATGTGGGTAACTCTTGGTGCTTAACTCCTAATAACTATATAGATTGACCTTCCAGGAACTTCACTTGCTCATTGCAAAAACTGAGATTATTTAGTTGTTTTTCTTGCATTATGTAGTTTAGATTAGAAGGTACAAATTCCATTCAGGCTTCTAAACCCAACAAAGACAGTAGATTCCATATTACCACTGGAGAAGACCTGGGGAAGAACGTGGATTGGAAAATTCCATCAGTCCATCACTGATACAGATTGAAGATGGATTTAGTGTTTCTATCAAGTGAGAAGATTTCTAAAATCGAGGATACTAAATTTACTTTCTATGATTTAATGGTGAAAATAAGAATAGAGTATATCTTTGTCAGACACAACAGGGTAAGTTGACAATGAATAAGGGAACCAACTCAGGTGATGAGATATTAGTAAATAATGAGAGAATTTCATCCTGATCATTTCTCCAATTCTTAAAAATATTCTGAGTGGCTCAACCTTTCAGACCTCTAAAAATCTCAAGAAATCTCTATGGCAAGAAAGGAATCAGCTCACCAGACTTTAATGAAAGACAGTAGTTACTCAAAATGAATGGTGATAAACATTAAAAGTAAAAAAAAAAAAGAAATTAATTCTGGACTTTTTTTCTCCAGATGAGAAAACCTCTTGTGTAATAGGCAGGCCGATGTTGGGGAAGAGAGAACCTACCATCCAGAGCCAAGCCTTCTGTCTTGGTGTTCCGATGGGCACTATTTCAGACAAGAGGGTTTGTATAAGGGTAACTTTGATGCTCCTAGGAGGATGAAGGCAGATATACCATAATGTAAACTGTGGTAGGGTGTGGGTAACTAAGTAGAGACCTGGGAGCATCCGGTGCTCCAGCATCAGCTGTAGAGCACACAGTACATAAAGAAAAACAGAAACGTCAAGCTCCTAAGGAAGTAGGAAATTCAGGTAAGAATCAGAACAAGAACTTAAGCAATAGGAGTCAAAAGCTAGACAAGTACACTAATAGCAGGCATCGGAAACCAGGCTGACTCTATCATGAACCACTGTTGTTTTTGAAGGAAACTACCTAACAAAGATGGTTTGCCCCATGCCACAACATTCATCACAGCTCGTGAGAATTGTGCAATTTATTTAGGCAGGTAAAGGAACTAGAGTACTAGAATTACAGACACATCTCAAAATATTCTACTATTTATTTACAGGACAATGACTTCCAAAACAGGCCTCCATCTGGCACATTGTATCTATGTCAGGGAATGCAGATACTTCAAGTGCAATTACTCCTTAGATTCATTCCAATCACAGCAAGTCTTAGGGAATATTTTCAAACAAAATAAATGAACAACTCATTACAGTGGTACCTTGGTCCTTGTTAATTCATTCCAGAACTTGTGATGAGTACTAAAATCAAGAGTACCGACCAATGAAGCATGTTCTCTTGTAGGATGGACTTGGTGCTTATATACAAGTTCTAGCAAGTGCAATGAGTCCTGAGCAAGGGTTGAACACTGAAACATTTCTTTCTCATCAAAATGTGACGCGTACAGGGCTTGACCAGTTCTGAAGCCCAGTACCAAGGTATGACTGTAGTTTTTAATCTCCATGTCCTTTTGAGGAAGGCAGGGTAGGTATGGTGGAAAAAACAAGTCCTGTGGAATTGCCCTGATATGAGTTCTGGTTCTGACAAATAATAGGTTTTTGCTGTTGAGTTAGTTACCCTTCTGAGTTTCATGTAAAATTTAATAATGTATAAAATGAGACTATGTAACAGTATGAATGCATCTTTGGTTTTTAACTGCTGCCAGATTCAAAGTGTTATTCTCCTCTTCACCTTCTGCCTCACATCTGAGCAAGCTGTAAAGAAAGTCGATTTGCTTCTGCTTTTAGTATGGAGAGGAAATACAAGCCATGCAGGATCAAATAACCTCAACCCCAAACCCTAGCCACCATAAAACCCCATTTAAGTCTTCTTTCCTTGCTTCTTAAGAAATTTTGAGATTTGCTTGGGACCCACCCTGTTCTCCCAGAAAGGCTCACTGTGTGAGTAGTAGACTTTTCCTATTCCCTTTGTGTGCATGTGAGCACAGCAGTTCAGTCTTTAGGGTGGGGGACAATTTCACTTCTGTAAGCATGACCCTTCAACAGGCTAATTCAATGAAACCCAGCACAGAGCAATAACTGAGGTCCAAAATTCTACCAAGTAAAATGCAGGGTTGTACTACTGCCAGATTAGTGAGCAGTACTTTTTTTCATTCAATCTATACTACGAGGCACAACACAAAAATAGTGAAAATTACATGCATGCAATGGATGAGGCATTAAGAAAGCTTCAAGTGATTATGAAATTATGAATTCTAAACTCATCTTTCCCTTTTTAACAGAAGGCAGGAACATTAATCTTTTCCTTTTTTGAAGGACTGAGGTTGGTGGCCACCTGAGTGCATTTGCATTATCACAAGGAATGTTTCTGTGGGAGCTTCCATGCTACCTCCCTTCTAAGAATGTTGCAAAGATTAAAGAAGCAGTCTCTGATCAAAATAAATGTGTTAATAACATGTGTTTCCTCATGTCTCCTCCCACCAAAGCCTAATTCCTCATAAGATGTAGGCAATTCTGAATCTGCAAGCTCATCAATCAGGCTGCAGAAAGTGAATGGGGAGCGGATAACCAGTTAGTTTCTATTACTTTTAATAACAACTTCTAAATAAAGTACATTACATAGACTTTCATTTATAGTGGCTGTAACTCTATGATGATATTACTCCACAGAGGGATTAAGGAATTTAAATTTTACTAACTCTCTGAGCCTTGAGGGAATAGAGCAATAACATTTCTACAGCATCTCTCTGGGGAAGGAGATACAAATTCATAAAAATCTACCCTTTGACTTTCCAAATGGCGTTTGTCTTACCCCTCTTTTTATAGGCCAAAGTCATGGGAATTGTCATAGCGGAGCAAAAATAGCTGATTTAAAAACTCTAATACCATTTGTTGGAGAATAAAATAGTGGTCAATCTTTCCTTTTTTTAAAAACCCAGATGAATTAACAATTTAGGGCATAGCAAAGCCTTAGGCCAGTGATATTGAATAATTTTTAACATGCGATAGTCTTGTCATAGAAATATAAGTGAATTAATTAATGAATACAAACTAATTTCATCCAATACATATTAAGCACTTCCTATATACTATGGTAAAACCTGGTAGATAGGGTGAGAATTTAGACTCAATCCACAAGCAATATAAATTTAGAAGTAGGGAAAACTTACTGAATAATTAACGTTCTAAAAAATGGAGTAAGTGCTAAATAAAGTTATAGGCTTATAATGTGGACAAGAGAAAAATTAGCATTTAACTTAAGGTCTCAAGGACATTTTAGGCTAAGGAAATGTTGCAAGAAAAGATCTATAATATAAATTTGAGCAAACTGCTTTGGAATGATAAAGTGTGTATTGAGAAAGTGTGTGATAAGAGATGAAGCTAGAAAAAAATGGGTGTTGAAAATTAAAAGACATTGAGCAACATACAAAGGAAGTGTCTTTGTTTGTTTTATCTCTGAGTTTCTTAGGTAAACCTGAAACTTTCTGGTAAGAAAATAAAACTTATTTTTGGAAGTTAAATCTAAAATAGTGAAAGCGGTACCATTTATTGGGCATGTGGTAGACCTAGCATATACTGAGATCTTTGCCATTCTTTCAGAGGACTGGTCTCCTCGACTTTAAATGTTTCCTTTCACGTGTGTTTTTCTACCCCTATTTTTTTACCCATTCTCACTTTTCTCAAGGGGAAGAAGAGATACCTGATCTGATTGGTGAACTGACAGAAAATCTAGGCAAGAGTAGCTTAATTCCAGAGCTCTTGGCTCTCCTGGAAGTGAGGTACTCATGGGACCACGGATTTTACTATTTTGTGCCATGGCTTTTAAAGGAGGTGTGCTCTGCTCCTGTGGTGAAGACTTATCCACTCAGCATTACCTGTGGTCAGGTGGTTAAGCCAGTTTAATTCTGAGATTCAAAATTAGGAAGCCCACATGACCACAGACATAAGCTATACTTATAGGGGTGTACAACCTTTTGGCATCTCTGGGCCACGCTGGAAGAAGAAGAGCTGCCTTGGGCCACACATTAAATACATTGCAACACATAATCACACAACAAAAAACTCAAGTTTTAAGTAAATTTACTATTTTGTGTTGGGCCTCATTCATGGCCATCCTGGGCTGCATGTGGCCCATGGGCTGTGGGTTGGACACTCTGCTTACAATATAAGAATAATAAAAATAAATGTGATATTCCAATTCTACATCTAAAGATACTGTAATTTCAAAATTGATCCTCAACATGGGATGAAAATAGGGGCATTTCCCCTTCCAATGCTCCACTACTTATTAGTTTCATAATAAATACATAGTGCAATACTTTATGTATTTGATGAAAAGTACTGAGCCCTTATATCTCAGATGACAGATGATTTAAATGCTCTTAAAACTGAAAGATGTTTTGTTATTTATGTGTGGGAGTTGACTATATTGAAGCTTAGAGCATTTATGTAATGTTCCAAAGATCACTCTGAGCAGTTGAAAAAAGACCAACATTAATACTACTGAATCAAAGCCAATGTTTTCTCACCGTTAACATAAAATCCCTCTATACAGAAAAAGTCCAGCCATTGTTAATATAACGAGAATGGTCTACATGACATTGATGCAACCTGGCAGTCAAGGAGAGTGGACTGGAATGCGCATGTGTGAACAAAGATGACTTCACTGTACTAACCACTGAGTGAGCATGTGTACTGTATGGCCACTGCATTCAAAATGACTGGGTGAGTAGAGCAATGAATCTGCATCTAAATTTTTGTTAAGCTTGAACATTCCTCCATGGGAACTATTCCTTTGATTCAGAAGGCCACAGCTATTGGCAACTGGTAATTGGCAGCTTCATTATGACAATACACCAGCTCATGCATCACATCTCATGCAGAGTTTTTTTGGCAAAACATCAAATCATCCAGGTGACTCAGCCCCCCTACAGCCCGGATTTGGCTTCCTGGGATTCTGGCTTTTCCTAAAACTAAAATCACCTTTGAAAGGGAAGGGATTTCAGACCATGATGTGATTCAGAAAAAACATGATAGGGCAGCAAATGACAATTTGGAGAACTGTGTGAGGTCCCAAGGTGTCTACTTTGAAGGGGACTGAGGTGTCATCGTCCTAAGTACAATGTTTCTTGCATCTTGTATTTTGTCCAATAAACGTCTCTATTTTTCATATTACATGGCTTGATACCTTCTGGACAGAGCTCATGTATCTGTAAAATAATCCATATAGATAGGTATGATTTTAAAAAGATTTGGTAAACATGGGCAAGCAAGTTATATTTTAATAGTATAAATTTGAGAAATACTTAAATTAGGGACTAAGAAAAAAGGGATTTAAAAAAGATGGACAGAAAATGAAAATTAGAGGTGACATTAATAAAAATGAGAATGACTGGTATGACATAAAGGAGAGCTAAGAATCAAAGATTTTTGAGGCTGATAACCTTTGTTGCTAAAGCAGGTGATGTCTGTGACAAAAAGAATAATGATGATGAGCTCATCTGTGGGAATAGTGAGTTTCAGGTAATGAAGTAATACATATTTGTCAAGTAAAAACTTAAATATGGATCTAGAGCTAAAATGGAATTTGCAGACCCTCATGATATGGGTTCACAGGTCAACTGAGATCATATAAATTAGAGTAAAATAAAACTAAAAAAATATGTAAGTAGGTTTTGAGGTGCATCTAGGGATGGCAGTGTGGGAAAGCAGATGCATACAAGCTGAGGTAAAAGAAACAAGTCATGATGTACCTGATAGGAACTGTAATCCAATGGCAGTTAATTATGTTCTCTGAAGGAATTAGGTATATTATTCCTCTGAGCTCTTGAAGCAATATAGGTACTCATTTATTCATTCACTTAGCAAATATTTAGTAGTGTTTTGTTCTTCTGTGCTGTATGTCCTTTGCTGCTGTATGAAGATTGTAGCACCTTCAGTTCTATGGTATCACAAAGGATAGACTAATGCTGCCTGGTGTGGAGAGTTTGCAGAAAGTTTAACGGAGTAGAAACTATTCTAGTGAGGTGATTGGCAAGGGAAACATTGCATTCTAAGGTCCAGAATGGCATAAACAAATACTCAGAGTCATAAAAGCATGCCTGATTTGCCAAGCATGTCGGGTTTTTCGGAGCATGAGAGCCATAGTACAAATGTGGGCGCGAGCAGGATATGAAACTAAGGAGACTGCCAAGGGCAGATGTGAAGAACTTTTCATGCAATATACAGACATTACTGACATAGTCAGTACCAGAAAATCCTAATGATAGTAAAATATGGAAGGGTTACAATCAGATATGTTTAGAAAGACAACTAGGAAAACTCGGGAGAATGTATATGAGCCAGAGAGACAGGGAAGATAATAGTTTGAAGGTTACTGCGATGATACAGAGGAGTTATCTTCTGAATTAAGTCACTAATACTAATATAGAAAAGAGCAAGGATGAAGGTCCTTTTTAAAAATTTATTTAAAGTACATTCTATTTCTTGAAGAACATTTGAAACCTAAAGTATGATACAGATACTTGTCAATGTGTTGATGACCTAAAAAAACATAATTAATATTTTGTGTAATTCATGATGGTGTGTGCAAGTGTTTGCATGCACATGTGTGACTATATGTATATGTTTGCTAAATACCAAAGGTGATTTGTACATGTTTTACATATATATGTCATATATAAATGTCATATATAATATCATTTATTATATATAAGTACATATGTTATAAACATTTCCCCATATGTTGATATAATCTCAAAATACTAGGCATGATTTCATTGTATCACTGGAATATATCATAATATACCTAAGCATCTTTAAAAATTTAGATTATTTTCAATTTTAAGCATTATTTAATATTGAATATCTTGATTTATACTGGCAATAGCTCAGCAGAAATATTATAGTGATTTTTATTTTTCAAGCTATATGTGAAATCCTTATAATTTCACCCTTAACAATTAGTAATATCTTTTAATTATTCCCAATTCAGATGATGAAAATAATATCTTGTTATTAACCATTCATACAGTTAAACTTTCCCCATGTTTATTTGCCATTTATATATCAACTTGAATTAATTACCTACTCACAGAAGACACATTTTTATGTTTGTATTTTAAATGCTTCTGTATTATAGTGACTTTATAAATTGAGTCTAAATTTCTAGAGAATACTCTAAAATTTTTTGATTGAGTAAACTTATTTGTTTCCTCTATAAGTGCCAGAAACAGTTTCAAGTTATTTACATTAAATGCAGTGGTCATTTAATAAACTTTAAGTCCAGCATCAATAAAATTTGCATCTATCAACCATCCTCAGTTTTACTTTGTGAAACATCATGTTTACCCTCACCTCAACTCATATGTTTTGGATGCCATTGCCCTAATTTCTGGTCACTAGAGTTAAAACATGTTGCTTGGGAAAAGCCTATTGGCACATTCTATCTTTCTTGCTATGATTCATCAAGGAGGTGCACCAGTCCAAGTGAAGTCAATCTAAGCTAATGAGAACCAATTTTCTATAAGGAAATCAAACTCTCTTGTCCACTTGGTTTGTTGATGTAAAACTAAAGAAATCCGGGACAACTGAAAACAACTGGAAATGGCAGCAGCTCAGTAGGAGCAGACAAAGACAGTTCCGAATGTGTGCACCTCCAAGGCCACGTCCAACCTTGTACTGGTTGAGTTATGTCGGTTTGTGAAGATTATTTTTCCCTAAGCTGTTCTGGATTTGATTTTCCTGTTATTTATAACAGTTTGAATTGATAGAGTAATGAAAAATTAATCACCCCCTCAACTTTTTGTAACTACGCTTATCAGTTATTCATTTAGTTTGATTTAGCTTGAAACATAAGTTTTCAAATCCTTCAACATGAGAGTGTGTCTAGGACCTCGGATACTGGAGTTTTTGTTTTGTTTTGTTTTTTAGTGGAAACACAATATAATGATGTGTCCCAGAATTTTTCATTTTTGGAATTAAGTGTGTTATTGTTTTTGAAAAAGCTCCATTATACATGAGATTAAAATTCATGAATATGTTATGAAACAAATGAAGGGATTAACTTTATATATTTAGCAGTCAGTTGCCTCTGTTATGGTGTAGTTCAAGGATTATAGGTGTTTCCTACATCAAAAGGGCAAAGCAAAGACATACACCTTTAATCACATTAATAAATTCCTCTTTTTAACTCCCAACGTTCTTAGCTTCTAGGAAATGATATAGGATTTAGTCACACAAATTTAATATCAACACAATCGATGTGACTTCATTTCTTATTCCATTTGGAATTAGATTATTGGTGGAACTTGTCTTCTCATTTATAATATATTAGAGGAACATTGATGAGAAATAAGATATTTTGTTCTTTGATCATGAATGTTTAGTTAAAAATAAAAGTGTTTGACATTTTTATTATAAAAAAGCAGCAGCTTCCTATTTTGCCACCTGTTTTTCCTGTTTTATAATCTTAACATGAACAAAACTTGACTCATTTCTCTTCTCCCCAGACTCATTATCTAGTTTATTAAAGGCACAAAATAGAAACCTGTATTTGTCTGATGCTACTTTTCATACCCTAATTCAATGTTCACCATAACATCACTTTTACATTCTAATATTAACTTTTCCTTCCTATTCCTAAAATTTTAGAGGGGGATTTTGACCTAATAATTTCATGTTTGAATTACTGAAATAGTTTGCATATACCATTTTCGTGACTCTGTCTGAATCATTCAATCTGTCTTAAATCTGATACCACAAGGACAATATAGTGATTTATCTAAAACACAATAGTCATCACACATTTGCTTTTCATTATAAACACATTTGATTAGAATCCTGTTTTTTTCAAAATAATCATATTCAGAACTAACTTGAAGCTCCTAATATGACAGAATTTCCATGTCCCCTCACTTTTCCTATGTCTACATGTGAATTTCATGTTTTACCATGTTCTTCCATCCCCTCTTTCTTCCTTCCAGCCACTTAACCATTATATATTAAGTACCTGCTTAACTAGTAATACATTTGATATATCCGATTCTCACATCTGTCTTTACAGATAAGGAAATTGAATGATAGGGGTTCCCAAGAAGAAATGATAACACTATCGCAGTGGTTACAGGTGAGAGATAGGCCGACTAACTACCCCTGCACACTATGATCTTTAACTACCATCAGTTTCATTTTAACAAAATGTGTCCTTCTTTCTCTTCCTTCTATGGCTTTCTTTCTTCCTGAAGCTCTCCTTCATTCCAACCCACTTTAGTAAACATGCATGCAGCTCCATCAAGTTGAGTTGAATTTTTGATCCAGAATAGACAAACTGATGTTTATTTGATATGGAGTAAAGCGGTATAGTATAACTTACTTTGTTCTAAATTTCAAGTGCTAAAGAATTTATTCATTTATTTTAAATATTCTCAATATTTGAAGGGAAATCTCTATAGAATATTCCAACAGTTTTTTTTAATTGTTCTTTCCAAAGGCATCATGTTAATGTTGTATTATAAAAGTTTATGATCTTGTGATCTAGGTCAGAAGAATAGCTCTTTCATTAACAACTAAGAAGTCATAATTATAATTAAAGTCTGCAAAGGGAAACTTTCTTATGAGTAAAATGAGATAATAAAGATATTTTCTTTTTAGTATTAGATTACTGTGAATATTAAATGATATGGAGCATGGAAAAATAACCACAGTGCTTGCTATGTATTATTTCTTTAATAAGCATTACATATCAGTTATGAATGTTATTAGCATTGCTGCTGGGCTTCCTGAAACTTTGTTTCCAAAATCTATTTGTTAAAACACACAACACGGTGATTATAATAGATATGATGGTAATAACCTTTTCAGAATGTCAATATGCTAAGAGACAGACACAATATTGATATCATGTAAAACTGGTTGGATATTTTTTAGTAATTATTTAGCCTTGCTTCTAGTCATCCTGCTTTTAGAATTCATGTTTATAAATGAAGCAAAGTCAGACTATCAAAAATATCTATTTGATGATATTATATGCTTCTACATGATAAAAGAATTTGAGGAAAATTTGAAGGGTACAAGAGGAATTATCAATTAGAACACATATTTCTTGCAGTATGCCTGGATATTATTATTATTAATTATTATTATTATTACTTCCAAACTGTCAAATTACAAGGGCTAATAAGACACTTTCTAAAAACCTAAATCACCAAACAGGCATAATCCCTCTAAGGAAAGAAAACAACTGTAACAATAATGTAAATTATATGTAGACCTCCTGGTTGAACAATATAAGTTATTAAGATTTTCTGAGGTGATTTACTATTGTTTTAACTGCTATTTGTATTTCAGTACGAGGGTAATAAACATACTTTGGATCATAAGTCTAGACGCTTTGTCTCTTATTATGGCATCTGGTAAGGCATTTTATCTCTCTGTACCTCATTTTCTCATCACAGAAATTAGTGACTTTGAATACATAATGTCTAATCTACCTTAATAGCCATGCTGTGGTGTTAGGGAAAGATCCTGGAATTGCATAGATCTAGAGACTCTATTATTTACAATTCGGGTAATTTGGAACATTACTTAATGTAATTGAGCCTCATTTTTTATCAGAAGAATGAATACAATTGTATTTACTTTATAAGTATGTTGTGAGGAATATACATTAACTTTTCTACTTTGCAGATAGTAGGCATTCAGTAAGCATTCCATAAATGTTGGCTAATGTTAATATTTTATAAAAACTTTCAAAATATGCAGACTGTAATTTTCCCCAAAAATGTTTAATCAAAATGTATACCTTTTCACTTAATTATCTGAGTACTTTTCATTTATTCATTCAACAAATGTTTTATTAGGCTTGGACTATTTACTATGCTCAATACAAGTTCCTGGGTATATAGTATGATTAAGACAACAGTCATGGATCCTGCCTTCATGGAATGATGTGGGGAATAGGCAATATGCAAGTAACACATAGTAAGTATTTAATTAGAAAGCACAGTTCATGACAGAGAGAAAAAGAAAGAACTTTTTTGTGAAGGTCAAGAATGGAAGAGATATTTTAGATTGAGTGGTCATGGAAGGCCTCTCTGAAGTGCTATTTAAGCTATAACCTGACATTAGAAAGAAAACAACTGAAGTACAGAGTAATTGCATGGGTATTCCAGAAAAATAAAATGGCATGGGCTGCAGGGAGGAAGGCAGAGGAAAAGGAGGCCCGGCATGACAAGGAAAAGAAAACCTCTCTTGGCTAAGAAGCATCAATGAAACACAATGAAGAAAAGCAAGCATTAAAGCTGAAGAGATGGGCAGGGCTCGGCTATACCTGGCATCACATAATACAAGTATTTTGAAAATCAATCTGAGGGTTATCATGGAGGATTTTCAATTAGAAGAACAATATGATTCCAATTTACATGTTTAAAAGACCCTTTCAACTGCTGACAGACATGCGTGAGAAAGGGGTATCGGTGAGAAAAGAGTGAATCCAGTTAAGTGGCGTTTTAGAGGCTGAGGCTTACTGACAGGAGCTAGGGCTGCATCACTGAACGTGGAACAATGGCACTACCAACAATTAAAACAGCTAAACTTTCCTAAGAATTTACAATATGCTACACACCATTCTGCATCTATCTTCCTTCTGAAGTTTCCTCTGGCTTCCTATCCTGGCCACCACTGATCTTTCTGGTGTCTTCATAATTTTGCCTTTTCCAGAAAGTCATAGAGTTGTAATCACAGTGTTTAGCCTTTTCAGATTGGCTTCTTTACTTAGTAATATGAATTTAAGTTTTCTCTAGGTCTTTCCATGGCTTTATAGCTCATGTTTATTTTGGTGCTTACTAATATTCCATTTCCTGAATGTACCACAGTTTATTTTTCCACTTACTGACGAATATTTGGTTGCTTCAAAGATTCAGCAATTTTGAATAAAGCTGCTATAAACTTCTGTGTGCAAATTTTTCTGTGGACGTTCGTGGTCAATTCATTTAGGGTAAATATCAAAGAGAACAATTGCTGGATTTTATCATATGCTACGCATATGTTTTTTAAGAAACTGCCAGATTAGCTTCCAAAGTGGCTGAACCATCTTGTATTCGCATCAGCAGTGAATGAAAGTTCCTCTTGCTCCAGGTCCTTGCTTGCATTGATATTATCAATGTTCTGGATTTTGATCATTCTAATAGGTATTCAATGGTTTCTCATTTTGTTTTAATATGCATTTCCCTGATTGAATTATGTAGACCATCTTTTTATGTGTTATTTTGCCACGTGTGTATCTTTTTTGGTGGAGGTATCTCATTTTTCTCAGGTTCTTTGTTTTCTTATTGTTGAGTTTTAAGAGTTCTTTGTATATGTTGGATACCAGTCCTTTTTCAGATATTTTTAATAAATATTTTTCTCCATTCTATGGCTAGTCTTTTCAGAGTCTTAAAGTGTATTTTACATAGCAGAAGGTTTTAATTTTAATGAAGTCCAGCTTAATTATTTCTTTCATGTACTGTGTCATTGATATTATATATAAAAGGTCTTTGCCATAACCAAGGTTATCTAGATTTTCTTCTATGTAACTTCTAGGAGTTTTGCAATTTTGTGTTTTACATTTAGATCTATAATCCACTTTTAATTAATTTTTATGAAGGTTGTAAGATCCGTGCATGCTACATATCTTATATGTGAGCTATTACAACTAATATATAATGACAAAATTGTGGACAAAAGGGTACATATAATATAACTGACAAGCTCAGGGGAGGCCTACATGGTGGTCTTACAGACCTAAACTAACCATATACGTTGGTCTGAAATTAAAACTTTCTAAGTAAAAACAGGTCATGTCAGGTAGTCATGTCCTGGGCCAGTATCTTGTTGACACAGGTCAATTCTTACCTTAACTGAGCATGTCTATTGTCTTTTAGCTTTTAGACAATATACCTTTGCCATGTCAAGGTAGTTTCTGTTCTCTCCAAACCCTTCAGGATACAATCTGCCATGGTAACAGGAGACCACAGCATCCTGCATTTTTGTTATTATGTTAATTAACTGTTAACTATTCTATACCCACTTATGTAAAAGAAGTATGTGTCTGTTGTTTTACTTTTTATTAGTTTCCAGAGATTTCCCCCACTTTGCTTTCTTTCCTCTCCCTAATATATCACCTATGAATTCCATGTAACTCCCGTACTCCTTCTTTTATTGCAATGTATAAAATAAGGTGCAAACTGCCACTCTCTGGAGCATTTGTTAAGATTTTGCTTCCTGGCAATTGTCATCAGTTTGGCTCAAATAAACTCATAAAAATTCTTACATGTTTTGTCATTTCTTAACCTAACAAAATACAGCTTGTAGAGTTTATCATTACTGCAGATCATACTAGTAGTGATCGTAAAACAGGAAAAGTCAGTGTTTGTGCTGCCTATCACTATCAGAACCAATAAGTAGAGATGAGGATTGAATTATTATGGGTGTTTTATTGAGATGGTCTGCAATCTGAGAAGATGCTGGGTTATGTACCCTCAAAAACAATCTTTAAAATATATATATATATATATATATATACATATTTTTTTTGAGAGAGAGGAAAGGAGGGAGAAAGAGAGGAAGAGAAACATCAAAAATGTAAGGACACCCCCTTCTCGCACACCCCCTACTGGTGACCTCAATCCCCTGAGCCACACCAGCCAGGGCATCAAAAATCATCTTAATATCATATTTCAAGATGACCTTTTTATAAGAAGAAAGGGTATATAAGGGGCTTGGGAAAAAAATGGGATGGTATTCTCTTCGTGGAACACAATAGCTCAGATACTGGCTTTTTGTTTGCGGACCCCTGGGGCACAAAGGTTGAACTCCTTGTTGACCTCTTGGAGTCATGTGGTCTAGATTCCAGTTCCTGGAATAACAGCATTAATCATTTAAGCCTATTAACTAAGGCTTAAATCTTTTTTTGCCCCATTTCCCCCCATTACTCTCCCCTCCCTTAGCCACCCCCCCTTCCACTTTCTCCTATCAACAGGACAATTAGGCATCAGAAAGTCTAGTATCAGGGTTCATGCTCTTAATTATAATGCTATACTACCTCATTGTAAAACCGTGGTCTCAATATGGATGTCTTGGATATGGGAGGTAGAATAGAGTGAGAAATCAAAGAACTGAATATGACTATGATATTTTTAAGTTAAAATTTCTTTGTATATCATTGACTAAAATTAGACAAAAAGAACTCATGAGTATCATTTCTCATTTTTCCCTTCTCCTTCCAGTAGAAGAATCCATAGGGTAATGCTCTCATAAACAGGCCAACTGATGCTTTTATTCTCCCATATCTTTAATTTTCAGGAAAAATGTAAATTCTAGTTTTGGTATCATGGAGTACCTCTTTTGCAGGAGAAATTCTCAGAAACTCAGCTCTTCTCACCAGTGTAGTAAAGAATTAAAGATCAGCGAGTCTATTAGCATGCAAGCAGGGTTTACTGGTGATCCATTCTCATGAAAGAGAGCTGGCCTAGCTAAGGTGGAGGTAGGGGTCTGAAACACACAGGTTCAGGGGGATGCAGGGTAAGGGCAGCAGAGGTAAGGGCAGCCTAAGGCCAGAGTGGCAAGCACAGGGGTGGTCAGGGCCAGGGTGGAAAGCACAGTCCTGAGGCCAGGCATCCAGAGAGCCAATAACGCCAACAGCCACAAGCCCTTTATCCTGAGGACGTATATAGTTGGTGGGATGGGGGAAGGGAAGAAGTTACATATTGATTGACAAGTAAAAGTGGTGCTAGCTCTCCAGAATGTCCGGTGGGTGGTGCAGAGCGTGAATACTCAAAGGTACTAATGGGCTTCCTTTAGGCACAATGGGCCCTTTTCAGACTTTCAGGCCCCATGTTAATTGCACAGTTTCAAAGGCTTTCTTTCCCAGATAGTGGAAATGATACACAGAAGTTCAGGGACTGCTGAGTCAGTGGGTGGGACTCGTATCCCTCCTCCTCCTGCCTTGGTTTGCTACCTATCCTACCTAACACCTCTTTTTTATTTTGCGATTCATATACTTGCATTATTTTCAAGATTCTTTTGGATTTTGGAGAAGTTAGTCTCTCTAAGCTTTAGTTTTTGTCTATTGACTATTCTGAGGTGAGCAAATATAAATGAACACTTTACTATTAATATCAAATGTATAACATAATTAATAAATGTTATTTAAAGGAAAATATTTAAAATTATAAATATAAAATATAAATATAATCCATATATACAGAGACATAAAATGTATATATTAAATACAAACATAATTTTAAAATATATTTTATAAATAAGGATATTGTAATCAAATAATTTATAATATTAAATATTATTTAATATTAACATGAATTGAATGGTATTACTACTATGCTATTAATTTATGCAGTGTACTCTTTTATGATTAACTAAACTTTTGTGTACCTGGGTCTTGCTTCCTAAACATGTTTGTAGACATAGGAAGCACACATCATAATGCTATTTTGGCTTGTACTCACCACACATAGTCTCTTAAGATTTCTAAGTTTTGAAGTAAAAATCACTCTCCTTTGAATTCTTAATTATAGCCAGTTGAGCACTGGTAACAGAACATTGAACAAATGCAGACATTTCTTCACCTTCTTGTGAAGGACAGGAGATAGGCAATTTAAAATTGAAGCTGTGTAGGGCTATGACAGAGAAGTGCATATCGCTAAGGAGCTGTGTGACAGGCAGGTTTTTAACTAAGAGTTTATCCAACAAAACATTCTTGTGGCAAAGGCAAATAAATATTAAGAAGGGATAGTCATAAACCAGGCAAAAATGGAAATAAACAATTTCAAGGGAGAAAACATCGAATCTGTAAAACTCTATGGCAGGAGTGACCAAGTGGAGTTTGGGGACTGAAAGAAGCCATTGCAGCTGGGACAGAAAGGTCAGGGGGCACAGAGTGGTGTGACATTAGAGACTTTGACACGAGGTAGACTGGGGAGACCTTTCATACATATTAAAGAATTTAATCTTTTTATTTTCTTAAATTTTAATATTTCATTTTCCAGGAGTAATACGAAACTCGTGAAGGGATTTCAGCAAAAGGGTATCACATTAAAATCTGTACTTTTATAATATCATTCTGATTGTGATATGAAAAATGGTTTCAATGATGAAGGAGTTTGAGAAAACTTGAGACAATTACAGTACTGTAGTTCTAACAAGAGATAGGGGGAGCAATCTTTATTATCTCACTCTGCTCTATCTTGAAGTCTTTTAGAAAGTGACCCAGGCAAGTCACCCTTAATGATATTTTCCTTGTCATTAGGAAGTGATAGGAATAGTTTACCACAAGGACAATTGCTTCTCACCATATGGCCTATCTCTTTTAATATCCCAGTTCATAACAGATACTGCCATCAGGTGACAAATACCTTGTTAGTGACAAAAGCAAGTTATGATCACATGAATTCTCATGTCTCATCTTCATTGACTATATATTTGAATATGCTTCGATTTGTTTCATAATGAGCTCTTACACAGTTCTCCTGTATATGGTTGCTTCCATCATGGTTGTATGTAAAAAGAATATTTGGAAGGAATAGCTTCAGATTACATATCCAAAAAAGGCAAAGATTAAAATGGTTAGCACACACTGATAAACTCAAGGACAGTGACATATATAAGACTGACTGTAAATATGATTCTGAGGGAGGGAAAATGCGAATGGGGGTTTCTCAGTGTTGTTGCTAGCTCTGAGAACTCTTTCTGATTATGAGTGTGAGGTACAATGCACTTGAACTTTTTCATAATGTACAGAACTTTGACTTAAGAGAATTATATTAAAGTACATTAAAATATCAGGTCTTCCTCTAAGTGAAACATTAAAACACGATTAGCCATTTCAGTATTTAACTTTTTTCTTGTGTTTTATCTACTACCTTTCCTCATTTTTGCTTTGTTTTAACTCTCTCTATGTAGTCCTTTTTTATTTTAACACTTATTTATTTTTGCAATTACAGTTGACATACAATGTTATATTAGTTCCTGAACAACATAGTGATTAAACATATATATACCTTATGAAGTTATCATTCTGGTAAGTCTAATGCCCATCTGATACCATGTATAGTTAGAATATTAATGACTCTAATTTCTATGCCATATTTAAATCCCTATGACCTTTTTGTAACTGGCAATTTGTACTTCTTAACTCCTTCACTTTTTTTACCCATTCCCTCAACCCCCCACCTGTTTGACAACCATCAATTTGTTCTCTATGAATTTGTTTCTGTTTTGTTATTCATTTAGTTTGTTTTTTAGATTTCATATACAAGTGAAATAATATGGTATTTGTCTTTCTCTGTCTGACTTACTTTTTAATCTTTCTTGTATTTTTCCATTACCATTTAATCCCTTCATACTCTCCTCCCCTCAGCAATGGCCACACTGTTGTCCGTGCCCATGAGTCTTTTTACTTTTTGCTCAATCCCTGCACCCCACCCATTAACTGTCATTCTGCTCTCCATCTATGAGTTTGTCCCCATTTTATTTGTTAATTTAGATTGGTCATTAGATTCCACATATGGGTGAAATCATATGGTATTTTTCTGTCTCTGACTCACGTATTTCACTTAGCACAGTGTTCTCTAGGTCCATCTGTACAAAGGGTACATTTTCTGCTTTTTAGATGTGGCTTTCTCTATGTATAAATGATAAGTAATACTAGTTTCCTTGCAACAATGTGTTCTCTGGGTCCTTTCTTCCCTCACCTGCCCATGGCCTTATTTATTCATTCAGTTTGCTTTTGTCCTGATGTTTAAAGTTTTGATGTTCAGATCAGAGGCTTTCAGCCCTTATTTGTAGGCATTATATGATTAGCCTCTAATCTATTTGGTTGTATGTACTGTGAGTTATTTTTATTAATATGAAGCAATTAGAAAGGAATTTGCTCCAATATTATGAAACCAAATTTATTTAAATACTCAGGTATATGTTTTTCTCTATAATTTAGGTGTTAGGTAAAATAACTACTGCATATATATTTGGTAAATAGATGAAATTAATGCCATAAATTTAATGGATTTTCTTATTCTTGAAAAGTTTCTTAAAAAAGAAACTTTAAGATATACCTCATTGCATTTTACATGCACTTAAATATCAAGAAGCATAATCTTTCAGGCCAGCTTGCTTTTTTTGTTTAAATATCAAATAAACTTAGGATATTTTTCTCAGTACACAATGGAACATTTTTATCAAGAATTTACTGAAGTAAAATTTGCATGTTTCATATGCATAATAGCATAAACATCTCAAACTTCCCACTAGAACTTGATCTCTAATTTTGCGGGTCATTTTCAGAAAATAAAAGTTCTTGCAAACCATTTTCATCAGAAAAGAATATAAAATTTGTCACTCTTACTAGTTTAATATAACAACAATAAAGCTTCTGTCCTTTGTTTAAAATTAAAATTTCTCTCCTCCCTTTTGAGTTGACTGACTTTAATAGAAAAAAATAATATGTTAATTCTTTATGTGTCACTTACCTGAATCAATTCGGCATTAGCTTCCTCTAGCTGTGGCAAAAGTTTAAACTGACTCTTTCAGTGGTGCTTTTGTGAGTTACTTTGGAATTTCTCTCATCATGAGGCTCTCTCATCTCTACTTCATTGACACGTGCAGGTGTGACTCCTCTCACTGAACATTCAAGAGTTCTGCCTCATTTTTAGGCATTTGGCAAAACTCCCCTATCCTCTTTTTGCTGAAATCCATTCACTCTGTCATTTGCCCCTCTTTGTAGGATCTAAGCCAATCCAACTCTTGCCAAATTTCTTTCACGTATAGCAAAGGAAATAGGCCCCTTTGACCCACCATCTGTGGGAGTGTAGTTATTTCCATTATATCTTGCTTTTTATTTAGCTGCCCAGCAAGCAGCTTCCACTGCAGACGTTTGCCCTTTAAAATTCTCACTTGTGAGTCTGACCTTCATCCAGTGTGTTAAACACTACTGGGCACACAATCAAGCCTGCTGACTTATCTCTTACAACCTCTTCTCACTAAGATTAAGGTCAGAAGATAGCCATCCCACCCCAGTTCCCCTAGGGAAATGGGGCTCACAACACAGCTCTTGTCAAAAAAAGAAAAACCTTTAATTCCATGCAGACCTCTTGGCTTTCCCAACTTCTCTGACAGCCTGGAGATGGTTGGTCAGGTAACAGCAGTAAAACAGATAAGTTCTGGCCCATCTTCTTGGCAAGTTAATGTGTTCTTTTTTTTTTTTTTTAATTACTTTATTGTTGTTCAATTACAGTTGTCTGCATTTTCTCCCCTCCCCCCCACCCCACCCAAAACCACCTCCCTCCCTTGCTTCCACCCTCCCCTTTGGTTCTGTCCCTGTGTCCTCTATAGTGGTTCCTGAAAACCCTTCTCCCCACAGTAGTCCCCTCCCCCCTCCCCTCTGGCTATTGTTAGATTGTTCTTAATTTCAATGTCTCTGGTTATATTTTGCTTGCTTTTTTCTTTTGTTGATTATGTTAAGTTAATGTGTCCCTGAACTTCACATTAAAGTAGGGGTTTTATTCTAAGGTAGAGACAAGTTAATTCTGAGACAGAGAGTCTCATTTTACGTATTTGTGGTGTGTGTAACACAATAAGCTCTATTTTAATAAGCTCTGCTCATTATAAGTTTACTAAACGGATGCATAGTAAGTGTTAAATTGCACATAAGAACATCCCATACTAAAGCGGATAGTTTCCGATGGTGTCCAGTGCTTACGAATCTATGGGACCTGCAGATGTCCTGCTGGTACTTTCCAACACCAATTACAAGCGAAGGAATCTGAGATGGGCTTGTTGGGAACATATATGACAGAAAAACACAGAGACTGGATAAATGGAAGGCAAGTGGAAGATATCAGTACATTTGGGTTCAAATTCTTAGTCCTTGTCTTACTGTAAGACATAAGGAATTCACTTCAATTCCTTGGAGAAAACCACCAACCTTTTAGAGATATCTCTAAGGGGTAATGGTATCTGTTTACAGGACTGTTGTAAAGACTGAACAAAATAATGTAAGTAAAAGTATTCTTAGAATGCAAAATGAAGCCCTTATAAGCATTAAACTAAAAAATATTGGCATGCCTTCATAGTCATGGAAGCCCCATGGTAAATGCTCAATAAAGGAAGACACCAAACGGTAACATGATAACAATATATATGATTCATTAGAGTGGGGGCAGACTGGTGGCAGGCAAATAAGTTAGGAAGCCATTACAATATTTCACTTGTATAATAAAAAATTATAAACTGAAGTAAGGATTAGAGAGAAAGAAAATATTCCAATTTACTTATTGCAGTAACTGAAAATAGAGTACAGGACAGAATGTATAAAGTTTCTGTGTGTGATGTATAATGAATGATACTGCTAAAATGCTTGCAATGTGTTTAACTCTATGTATGAGATGCAGCAAAGGGAATGAGTAGACATAGCTGCTGTCCCAAAGATATCCCTGGGTACTCACCATTTTCGAATATGTTTTTCAGCTTCTCGCTGGAGCCTGTGGTCTGGATCTGTGAGTCTCTACTTGACATCCAGCCACAGGAACGTGGTGGGTTTGCGCTCTGGGTAGGTAGGTTGGAAGAGACTAGGAGTCTGTGCAGCTCGCAGTAGCCCTCCACCGATGCTAAGAGAGGAACTGGTGGAGAAGGAGCCACCCTGCCTTTCCCCTTCAGCAGGTTAACTCAGAAACATGCCCTGGGAAAACTTCCTGCATTTCTGGTGGGGTTTTGTCCAAGATACCATGGCAATAACCTGCTCATTCAATGCAGCCAGTACTGGCTTCCCTCCTTCCTGTCCTCACTTTTTCATTCCCCTATGAGTGCTTTCTAAGATTACTTCCTAAATAAACTAACTACTTGCACCTGAATCCTGATCTTGGGGTCACCCCACGATAAGGAGGGATGAGGGATAACATACTAACACAGTACTGACTTTAAGGTGTCCATAAAATGGACTTGAAGAGAGCAACATATAGTTCCTTCTGTTATATTTAAATGCTTATCCATCCCAATAGATTTCAATCTTTTGGAGGGCAAAACTTAGGTAATACACACCTGTGGCTTCTTGAGTGAGTGGCATAATGTACTGCCCAGAAAGATCCATAATAAATATTTGTTGAAAAGACAAGCCAATAAAGAACTAGAGAGCTTCTTTCATATAAGCACTGCTCTTGGTTGTTGTAATAACTGATAACCTCTGCATTCAAACCTTTCTTACATGATTTTCCTGCCAGGTGCCTGTACTCTATTCAGAAAATGAGCTTTATGTTTTCTTTTGAGTCTCGGCAATATTATTGTTAGGCATATGCAGTAACTCAACAGAACAAAACACACAACCACTCAGAGGTGGGTGGGGAGCAGCTTCATCGGAGCACTTTTTCCATGGCCTTTAGTGTATATTGACAAAATCATAAGTTAAATGCCAGACTTTCACAAGTAAAGCGAACCGTTTCCTGTTACTGAGTAAACAATTGTTAAGCGTTTCAGACTGATAATGTATTTCACAGCAATTGGTATTCTGTTCTGTGCATGCAGTTTCAGGAATACATCCTGATTCAAACAGGAAAACAAGACTTACTGTGGTTTGAATGGAGCTGGAATTCTGTTCTCAGTTGAGGACACTAATGTGAACATAAAACAGATTTAGAACCCAAAATTGGCAGAAAGCATTCCCTGCAGAGTTCCTCAGTACTGTCTGCCATATGCAGCAATCTCTCAATTCATGTGTTCGCCTTGCTTGATTGAGAGCTGGCTAACGAAGTGGCAACAATCCAGTTAGTTTTATATGAGGCAAAGAAACACCGTACACACAGGTATAGACCCCTAAGACATTCTTCAGAAGATTGTTTTCCCTTCAAACAATAAAACTATGCTATATATTTAGGAAAATGTAAATTGAAGTAGAAGGAAAAATAAAGTTGACTATGACATGTAAGTGTTATTTAGTATGCTATAAAATGCAACATATGTGTGAAATAACTATTTCTAATCACCTCACTACAAAGAAAGAACAATATTCATTTATAGGCTGTTTCATGGTTAGATGACACTCTTTTAAAAAGCTGGCAAATGTATAAACTGACAGTTTAACTTTGCAGTGACTTGGAGAAATATTATTTCCTGTCAGAGCAGATTGATAGTATTGGATGACCTCTGTAACGCACACCCTGAACCAATCCTCATGATAGGAGAACCTGAGATAGTTTCTAGCAATAACAAGCCTCTGCAGCTTTCTTTCTCACCTGAGTGGAAGCACAGGTTAGTCCCAGGCTAAGTGTTGAATGGCCCAGGTGAAGCATCTGACTAGCTATTTCCATACTCACACATGTACTGTGCTCCGGAAGTCAGATGGTGGTCACACTCCTGCGTCCCCAGGCTGCAGCCATTAAGGAACCACTCAGGGCTCTCTGTGGCTGGCTCAGAGCATGTTGGATTTTTCCCCAACTCTTTTCATAAGTGCAACTGGCTGAGAAGTGAATTTCTCTTGCAGGCTGCATCCAAACAGAGCAAGTGGAGTGGAAAAGGAGAGAAATCACCCAGTTGTCTGTAAAAACTTGGAGTATATTATCAAAGTTTAAACCCATAATTGACTCCTCTTGTCTAGTCTTTCTTAAAAGCCTTAACCTATCATAGTTAGGGCAAAAGGCTTTTATCCTGACAGAGGAACACAGAAGAGGAGAAGTATTATTCACAGAGGAGAGGGAAAAAGACAAAATTTTTCTTTTTCTAAAGAACACATTTTCCACTAAGGAATAGATTCTTCATTCTAGAAAACAGCACAATCATCCCTTCAGTTCTCTCACTGTGAAAATGCAAAAGCTGAGGATAAGAGATTTTTAAATGTCCAGTATGATACATGTGCAAGAGTATCCAGCTGGCAAAGGCTAAAGTTTGGGTTCAGTAATATGTGCTTGTATAGGGAAGGAAATCTTTCCTGGAGAATTATGTCCACTTAATGAAAGTGAAATTAAGAATTAATTTTGGATGGTGTAGTCAGTCCTATTATATCATACTCATAGTCACATTTGTTATTATTGAACAAAAAAAACTTCAAAGATTATCTATTATAGCTTTATTATTGTGAAACTTAGAAATACATTGCCCAACATAAGTAATTTCCTAAATAATAAGAAAACCAGTTAGATGTCCTTGATTCTCAAACAAGCTTTCTACCCTGTTTTATTTAAACACAAAAGAAATGGTCGACACATATGGAATGTAATCTTTCCTCTCACTTTGGTGGTAGAAATTAGAAAAATTTTAGAAAATTCTGAGTATCTTATTAAGTGGTAGGGATGAATTTCTACTTAGAATCTGTGTTATTTGGAGATTGCACTGGAAATTACAAAGGAATGGAGGCTTTTGCAGAAGCACATGACTAATCAATGTGTGAGAACAGAGACGCTATTAGACCCAGTGAAAAATAAGTGCAGTGTAATGAGACTCTCAGACTAAAGACTGAGCATGTTGTTCCAATTCCTGATGCATCACTGACATAATTATGACACCTTCCCAACCTTAAATGTTCTAAGAAACCCAGGTGGGCAGGTTAGTCAAGTTTCCAACTCTAACCTGAGAGAAATCTAGAGTTAGATCAGTTTACTTCTGCATTTCATTACAAATGTAGGATGCCATTTATCCTCCCAGTTAGAATACACTGCAGATAAAATGTTTGATAGTTTTATTTTGGGTGGACAACGTGTACATCAGAACCAAAGTCTTGGAAATCTGTGAGCTGCGATCACTGTATCTAAAGACCACGTTGTATGGCTATTGAACATTTGGTAGAAAATGCTGGCCCACGGACAGAACAATGGCATATTTACTGGTTATGGTGGTGGGGATGAACTTAGTGCCTCCCTGATAAGATTAGTTAAGTCATTCTAGGTCTGTATCCTCAAGTTTTTAACCTCAGCTCTTTTAATTCTCCTAACCACTTTCCTGCTTTGTGGGCAGCTACCTAACGTCTAAATTTAGAGTCATATATATATATTTTTGTAACCTAAGAAATGTAGAATCAATAGAATCAATAAGTCTGCTTCTCTCTGGGAGATCTACAAGGTACTGTTCTAAAAAAACTATACGTCCAATAACCCCTTCTTTTCCCTGTTCACCGTGGTTTGCTCAGTGAAGATGAGCGCTACTCCAGGCTGTTTTTGTGCATATGTCAAACTGCATCTTATCCTACATGTGCTCTTCTAGTACATTAACCTCAGGACATTAGGAGAGCTGGAATCAACCTGCTCAAGACGGCCATCTACTCGCATCGCAGGGGAATTTGCATCTTTTTTAAGAGTAGCACACTAGTGAGTACAAGAATTCTACCATTTTTAGAAATTTCCAAGGTGGTTTTCTGGTACATTGCTCACCAAAGAAGAAACACAAAGGCACGCACACACACACACACACACACAAAATTCACAGGAGCATTCCAACACACACATACTAGAAGTAAGTAAATGTGTTTTTTTCCCCAGAGTGCCCCTCTGTTATGGCAACTTGTTACATTACTAATCATAACTTGTTCTCTATGTCAGTTTTGAGTATACTTAATTGCCTTTTGGGGCAATCCACATATAATATCGCCACTTGATTATAATAATGTATTTCCCCATGTATTAAAGTAAGTTAATCTATGTGTTGTAGGAAACTGCAGAATAGTGAGTAAAATTTGTAGAAGATTTTGTTATTTTAAATAGCTAATATTTGCACAGCTGCTTGCAGTTAATCTAATGCTTTGATGCGCAGAATCTTATCTAAAGAATCAGGGTCAATGAACAGCAATTACTCTGGGAATAAAGAGATACTGTTTGATATGATAACATGTTTTCTGTTAGTTGGCTTCCTTCCTTCCTTTTTTCCTATCTTCCTTCCTTCCTTCCTTCCTTCCTTCCTTCCTTCCTTCCTCCCTTCCTTCCTTCCTTCCTTCCTTCCTGCCATCATTCCTTCCTCCCTTCCTTCCTTCCTGCTGTGCTTTATTCACTGGAGATAAACACTGAACTTAAGTGTTTATCTGGCTTAAATATGCCAAACTACAATACTCTTTGTTGTAAACAGCATTTTTAAAGGTAGCTTTAAAAGTCTAGACAGAGGCAAAGCACATACTTTATAGAAAAGTGGAGGCAATGACAGCTTCAAATGGTGAGATGTGGCTCTGTAATTGGAATCATGGGTTTCATCTCAGTTTCATTTGCATGGGCCACTGGCTATAATTAACATCAAGTGGCAAGACAAGATCACATACAAAACGTCCTGGAGTATAATCAGGGCACCAAAACTGAAGCAAGCCTTTCTGTTACTTAGCTACACAAGACTGAGTCTGAGTGGTCATGGAGAGATGACTATGAAGTATGCAATGCATAACTGTGTGTGGAAAAGAAGTTGGGGTATCCTAAGTTTACTGGTAAATGTAGTAAATAGGATTTCAATTTATTTAGATATCCTTTCACTTGTCTTTCAAAGTGTGATGCCTAAATCCTGTAGTAACCTGGCCTTTGCCAAACTTATGCCAGGCACATAGATGTAATATGAAACTCCTTGCCAAAAATAAGATAAAGTCAATCTCTGTTTCTATGTCATCTCACTTTTCATTTCATAGGCAAGAATGCTTTACACATGCTCCTTCCCTTCAATAACTCCCTTTGTTCTTGTACTAATTCTTATTCATCCTTTAGTGTTCAACCACACTGGGGCCACTTCTGTGATGATTTTCCCAGGCATGCTTCCAGACTCTGCCTCTATCATTGCTTTTATCACACTATACCATTATTATCTGCTCAAATGTAAAGTGCAAGTCCTAGAATGTTTTCCTATTTTTCTATTCTTGTTTTACACCACAATGTCTGGCTCATATAAAGAGATGAATAAGTGCTTATGTAATAAATAAATGGCTCCCTCGTCTTCCATAGTATTCTTCTGTTGTGTCAAACACCTAATATATGTTAAGTTCATTCAAGTTGTTTCTACATTGTAGGTTTTATTTCCAAGTAGTACTCTTATTTTCAGAATTAGAGTACTTTTGAAGTTTAGAAAGTCTCTAAAATTAATGAGAATATGGGTGGACTGGTAAGTGAAATTTGCATTCTTTCTGGAGGTGGTAGTGAATTTCCAAGTTCTTTATTTTCTTTATCCATCGAGTACAGGGTACAGTGATGTCTTTCTAAAAAATTGTTATAATTACTAAATTGAGACTGAATGACACCATGTCTTCTCATAAACAATACCTCCTCAGAGGATGCCTGAGGTAATCTGTAGATAATTACTTCTAGCTGGGTTGGTCTAATCATATGCATACCTTGGACCCCAGACTCTGAGCTCTTGAAATGCTAGTTGCTTCTCAAGAGCCTTCTTCATTGCTTTAATGGGATGTGAATGAGATTCTCTCTCACAATTGCTCTTCCTTGTGTGGTATCCACATGCTGCATAATTGAATCCACAAGTGGTCTTGGTAGATCTAAATCAAACCATGGAGATTCAGTGGGTATGTTTCTGATTACTATGATTTGCTGCCGGGAATTATCTCACAGCAATATTTGAAGTTTGTTTTTAATACTTTTGTGACACATAGAAAAGCTGTTTCACTGATAGGATCCTTTTTTTTTTGAGCCATGATATAATTTAATTCAGTTTTATCAAAAGATACCATTGGAGTATGCTTTCCACAAAATGGAAGAACTCCAGTTTTTTCTCCATATAAGTGATGGGTAGATAGTCATCATTTTTAATAAATATCAAAGGGATTTTGAAATTATGTCATCACCATTCTGCATGCACTAATAAGATTATAGGGCAAAGCAATCATTAGCAGAGGCTACTAACAATACAAAGATATACACAACACAACATTATGTGACATCCGATGGAAGTACAATGATGAAATATTCATGCCCAAGCAAAATAAAGCCTCGAGTTCCGAGGCTTGTCTATAATTATCACTTTCTGATCATGCCCCAAGTTCTAACCACCAATGAAGATACAATATATAGGAAAAATGTACCAAAACTTACAGAAACAATCAGGAAAGTCTACGCTGTATGGATCTTTACTAGTAAGTAAAATAGAAGATATCTTAATTTCTCCAGCAAGTAACTTGCAGAAAAAAGATGAATAGAGGACCTAAAAGATGAACATTGTCCACTGAAATAAAATATAAGTGACAGATGTACGCCAGATATGTAATTTTAGTTTTCATATCAGACACATTAAAATGTTTTTAAAAGGTGAAATTAATTTTAACACATTTTGTATAAGTGAGTACACATATACATGAAGAGACTTATTTTAAGGAATTGGCTTACACAGTTGTGGGAGCTTGCTGTGAAAGTCTGAACTTTAGGGGGCAGGCAGGCCGGCTGAAGGCACCTCATGAGAAGCAGATGCTTTATTCTGCTGGGAGTCCTTTTTCTTCTTCAGGGAAATCTCAGTTTTACTCTTAAGGCCTTACAACGGACTGGATTAGGTTTAACTTCTGGCAGTCACTGAATTTTTTACTGCCTCCATAGTTGTTACTTCTAGACTGTCATTTATTTGAAATCATACAGTATGTAACCTTTCAGATTGACTTCCCTCACCTAGTAATATACATGTAAGTTTCTTCTTTGTCTTTTCCTGTTGATGGCTCAATTCTTTTTAGCTCATTTCATTTGAGCTAAAGAGATGTACCACAACTTATCTGTTCACTCACTGAACAACATCTTGTTTCTTCCAAGTTTTGTAAGTGATGAATAAAGTTGCTATAAACATCTGTGTGCAGGTTTTGTGTAGATGACAGTTTTCAACTCATTTTGGGTAAATATTAAGGAGCACAATTGCTAGACCTTATTGTGTGCTAAGAGTGTGTTCAGCTGTGTAAAAACACTACCAATTTGCCTTCCAATGTGGCTGAACCATTTTGCATTCCCAGCAGCAGTGTGTGAGATTTTCTGTTGCTCTACATTCTTGCCAGGGCCTGGAGTTGTCAGTGTTCCATACTTGACTGAACTGATAAGTATGCGATATTTGCTCATTGTTATCCACGTTTTACTTTGCATTTCCCTGATGACACGTGATGTGAAGCATTTTTTATATGCTGATTTGCCATTTGTGTGTACATCTTTTTTGGTGAGGTATCTGTTAAGCTCTTCTGCCCATTTTTTGGTAAGTTTGCCTAACTTCTCATTTTTGAGTTTTAAGAATTTTTGTATATTTTGGATACATTTTTTTTATCATGTGTGTCTTTTCTCAATATTCTCTTCTAGTCTGTGACTTGTCTTCTCATTCTTTTGACAATATCTTTCACAGTAAAAAATTGTGATTTTAATTAAGTTCAGCTTATTAATTATTTCTTTTATGAGTTGTGCCTCAGGTGTTGTATCCAAAACGTCATCATCATACCCAACCTACATTTAGGAGTCCTACTATGTTTATTTCTTATAGTCTTATTGTTGAGCACTTCAAATTTAGGTCTGTGATCCATTTTGCGTTGATTTTTGTGATGGATATAAGATCTATTTCTAGGTTAATTTTTTTGCGTGTATTAATAATATCCAGCTGCTTTAGCACCGGTTGTGGAATAGACTATCTTTGCTCCATTTTGCTGCCTCTACTCCTTTGTCAAGGATCAGTTGCCTATGTTTACGTGTTTCTGTTTGTTGGCTCCCTATGCTGTGTGATCTGTTGTGTATTCTTTCATCAATACCACACTGTCTTGATTCCTCTAGGTTTATAGGTCTTGGAGTTAGATAACGTCAGCTTTCCAACTTTGTTCTCCCACATTGTTAGCTCTTCTGGATTCTTGGTTTCTCCATATATTTTGGAATCAATTTGTCAATATCCACAAAATAAATTGATGAAATTTTGATTGGGATTATGTTGAATCTATAGCTCAAGTTGGAAATCATTGACATCTTGACAATTTTGAGTCTTCTTATTCATAAATATAAAATATTACTCCATTTATTTCTTCTTTGATATCTTTCATCACAGTTTTGTAGTTTCCCTCATATAGATCTTGTCCATATTTAGCTTTATATCTAGGTTTTTCATGGTATAGGCTATTAATTTGAATGGTAATGTGTTTTTAATTTAAAATTTCACCTGATTATTACTGGTATTTAGGAAAACAATCAACTATTATATATCAATCTTTTGTTCTACAGCCTTGTTAAAATTGCTCAGTGGTTCCAGGACTTTTTTTTTTATTATATTCTTTTGGATTTGGACATAGGCAATTATGTCATCTGCAAACAAAGGCAGTTTAGATTTTTCTTCCCAATCTGTGTACTCTTTTTCTTTCTCGCTCTTCATTTTCTTGTCTCATTGCATTAGATAGGACATCCAGGACAATATGGAAAAGCAGTGGTGAGAGATGATATCCTTATCTTTAACTAACTTCAGTGAAAAGCTTTAAGTTTCTCACCTTAAAGTATTGCATTAGCTCTAGATTTTTGGAAATGTTATTGTCAACTTAAGAAAATTTTCCCTTTACCTTACTGTGAGTTTTTAGTATAAATGGTTGTTGAATTTGTTGAATGCTTTTTTGGGGGGGTATTTATTGATGTAATCATGTAATGTTTCTTGTTTAGACTATTCATGTGTTGGATTACATTAATTAATTTTTGAATGTTGAATTTAGCTTTGCATACCTGGGATAAATCCCACTTGGTTGTGGGGTGTAATTCTTTTTACATATTGTTAGATTTGATTTACAACTTTTAAGTGTTTTTGTATCTATATTCATTAGATATATTGACTTACAGTTTTCTTTTCTTGAAATATTTTCATCTATTTTTGGTATTAGGGTAATTCTGGTCTCTGAATGAGTCGAGAAGCATTCCCTCTGCTTCTACATTCTGAAAGAGACTGTAGAGAACTATATAATTTCTTCTTTAAATGTTTGATAGAATTCACCAGTAAACCAATATGGGCCTAGTGCTTTCTGTTTTTAAATGCTTTTTTACTTATTGATCAATTTTAATAGTCATAGGACTGCCTATTTCTTCTTCTATGATTAAATCTTTCAAAGAATTAGTCAAATTCATTTAGGTTATCAAATGTGTTGGCACAGAGTTGTTCATAGTCTTCCTTTATTATCCTTTCAGTGACCATGGGGTGTATTTCTAATGATATCTCTTCTTTCATTTATGTTGCCTATTATTTGACTCTCTCTCTCTCTCAGTCTGACTAGACACTTAGTGATTTCACTAATCTTTACAGAGAATCATCTTTTGGTTATATCAATTTTCCATATTAATTCTTATTTTTCAAATTCATTGATTTCTGTACTAATTCTTATTATTTATTTCATTCTTTTTACTTTGTTCTCCTTTTAAATCAGCTTTTATTTTTTCTGGTTTCCTAAGGTGGATCCTTAGATGATTGATTTTAGATCTTTGTTCTTAATAACATATGCATTCAATAGTATAAAATTTCCATTAAGCATAGATTTGCTGCACCAAATAAACTTTGATAAGTTATATTTCATTTCACATTTAGTGTAAAATATTTTTTAAATTTCTCTTGACATCTTTTTTCATTGAGCTATGTGTTCTTTAGAGGAGTGTTATTTAATTTCCATTTATTTTAGCATTTTACAGCTATCATTCTATTACTGACTTTTAGTTTAATTCCATTTTTTTCTGAGAAAAGACATTGCATAATTTCTATTTTTTTTAGTTGTTAAGGCATGTTTTATGGCCTAGAATATCTATCTTGGTGAACGTTCCATGTGAGCTTGAGCAAAGCTGTATATTCTGCTGCTGTTGATTAAAGTAGTCTACAGATATCCATTATACACAGCTAGTTGATGGTGTCATTGAGTTCAGCTATGTCCTTACTGATTTTCTGCCTGTTCTATTTCCTATTTCTATTAGAGCTGTCTGGAAGTCTCCAACTATAATAGTAGATTCATCTAGTTATCCTTGAAGTTCTATCAGTTTTTGCCACATATATGCTGATACTGTGTTATTAGGTACATCCAAATTAACTGTTTTTATGTCTTCTTGAAGTATTGTGTCCTCTATAATTATGTATTATCTCTCATTATCTAGGATAACATTTCTTGCCACAAAAACCTGTTCTTTCTGAAATTAGTATACTCCCTTGTCTTTTTTGATTAATGTCAGCATGGTGTATCTACTCACTACTTTACTTTTAGTATATATGAGGTCTGTCCAGAAAATATCTAGCCATGTACTACAAAAAATAGAGATATTTATTGGAGAAGAAACAAGATACAATAAACATTGCACATAGGACAATGGTGCCTCAGTCCTCTTCAAAGTAGGCACCTTGGGACCTCACACAGTTCTCCCACCACCTCTTCCATTGTTCAAAACACACTACAAAATCCTTTTTTGTAATAGCCATCAGCTGTTCCATCCTATTTTCTTGAATCTCATCCTTTTCAAAGGTGATTTTAGTTTTGGGAAAAAACAGAAGACTTAGGGTGCCAAATCTGAGTTGTAGAGGGGCTGGGTCACCTAGGTGATATGATGTTTCACCAAAAAAGTGCATAAGATGTGATGCATGAGCAGGCACATTGTCTTGATGAAGCTGTCAGTCACCAGTTGCCCATAGCTGCAGCCTTCTTAATCATCCAAATAGTTTCCACAGAGTAATGTTCAAGCTTAATGCAAAATTTGATGTAGGTTCGTCACTCTACTTACTCATTTTGAATGTGACAACCACACAGTACACACACTCAATGGCATTGACTGCTCCCCACTGACTAGTACAGTGAACTTGTCATTGTTCACACATGCTCAATCCAGTACACGCTCCTTGGCTGCCAGGTTACATCGATATCGTTCAAACTGTTCTCATTAGATTAACAATGGCTTGATTTTTTTTCTGGACAGATCTCATATGTCTTTGTATTTAAAGTGGATCTTTTATGAACAGCAAATACTTAGGTCTTGTTTTTTGATAAATTTTCATCATTTCTGTATTTTAATTGGTGTATTTAGAACACTGATGTTTAAAGTGGTTATTGATGTAATGTCTGTTACTATTTTCTATTTGTTGGCCTTCTTTTTCTCTAATATTTGTCTTCCACATAATTTCTGTCTTCTGTGGTTTCAACTGATCATTTTTATTATTCAGTTGTTTCTCAATTGTTGGCATATCTATTACACTTATTTTTCTTTTTGAATTTTAAGTATTTTTCCTAGGATTTACAATACATATTTTGCACTTACCCAAGCTGATTTTCAGTAAACACTATACTACTTCACAGGTAGTTCAAGTACATTATGACAAAATATTCCAAATTCCTCTCTCCAGTCTCTTATATCATTGCTGTCATTCATTACACTTAACTGAACATAAGCATATTTATATAACATATACAATTATCCATAATCAAGTACATTATTGCTACTATTATGAATAAACTGTTACCTGTTATATCATTAAAAATAAAATATTTATCTTATCCTCAATTTTTTATTTTCCTATGCTCTATCCTTTTTAAGTAGGTCTGAGTTTCTGACATATTTCATTTTTCTTCTCTCTGAGAAACTTTTTTTTTTTTTTTAGCATCTGGGAGTTGAAGTTTACAGGCCAAAGAATTCACATGTTCATTTTCTCTGAGAAAGTCTTTATTTCTCTTTCACCTTTGAAGGATAAATGCATAGTAAAGAATTCTAGGTTGATGGTTTTCTTCTCTTATCACTTTAAATATTTCATTCTACTCTTGCATAATTTCTGTGGGGAAGTATCATATAATTCTTAACTTTGCTTTACTACAAGTAGAGTGTTTTTTCATTTGACTTCTTTTAGGATTTTATACTTCACTTCTGATTTCTGTAATTTGAATATTCGGGGCCTTAATGTATTTTGTTACTTAATGTACTCTGAGCTTTCTGGATCTGTGGTGTGGTATCTGACATTAATTTTAAAAATTCTCAATCATATGGCCACAAATATTACTTCTATAACTTTTTCTTTTTCTTATGGAATTGCATTGAAATGTACAGTATATCTTTTGTAGTTATCCCGCTGTCCTTGGAAATTCTGTTCTGGTGTTTTTAGTTCTTTTTTCTTTGCTTTTCAGTTTTTGAGTTCTTATTGTCATATCCTCAAGCTCAGAGACTTTTTTTCTCAGTCATTTTGCAATTACTCATTTCTGTGGCAGAGTTTTTTATCGCTAACATTTCTTTGTGATTCTTCCTTTAAATTTTCATCTCCCTGTTAACATTATCTTTCATTCTTGCATAATTTCTACTTTTTGTTTTTATTAAAGCCATGTAGGATATTATTCACAGTCTTTTTCCTAAATTCCTGGTCTGATAATTCCGATATTCTGCCATCCCTGACTCTGGTTCCAATGCTTTTTCGGGTCTTAAACTGTTTGTTGCCTTTTAGTACAAATTGTAATTTTTTTTGAAAGGTATACATGATGTATTGGGTAAAACAACTGTGCTGAGTAGGCCATTAGTAATGTAATGGTAAGGGGTGGAGGGAGAGGAATTATTCTGTAGTTCTACTATTATATCTTAATCTTTTGGTGAGCTTGGGCCCTGGGCTTGGGAACTTAACCAGTGTTTCTCCGTGTCCCCAGCTCATTAGGTGAGACAGGGTAGCTAGTGGGGTTGAATATTTCACTTCCTCTAAGTAAATTAGACTCTGATTAGACTCTGACTCAGCAAGTTAGAATCTGATAAGTGTTTCTCCTTGTTCAGAAGAGAATGCTCTGGTATATTTCAAGTGATTCCTTTCACTCTCTGGCAGATGCATGAAAGAATTTTTCTTTGGTAATCACTGTAAGGATGTGATAGATCTCCAGGAGGTAAAGCTCACAAAAGTATGGGACCCCCCCCCAACAATTGGGTTCTTCTAGAGATATTTTCTCCCAAATTGTCCATAATAAACCTCTAGCTATTCATCAATTATAGTCCACGTGTTCCTATCCTGGTTCTAGTTCCCATAGAGGCTTCTGCTCAGGTGTTTCTGCTCCAGTCATGTTGGAATCTCCACATCCACTTTGTGTCCAATTTCAGGGAAGTGGTTTTGCTATGACCTTAGTTACCTGATGGTCTAAGAAGAGACGACAACTTTTAATCCACCTATTAAACATGGCCTGGAAACCAGAAAACCTCTCAAATAACTGCATTTTAAAATCTATTGAAATACTTACTCACTTATATAGTTATTACAGAGTGTGACAGACTTTCAAGTGACCCTGATTATCCTGATTTCTGATATTTATCATTCATGTGATTCCCAACGCTTTAGTGTAGGAAAGACCAGTGACTTGCTTTAGCAATATACTATGACAGAGGTGACACGCATATGTGTTTATGTGTACATGATTACCTTAGAGTGTAATGCCAGCCTGCAAAGGTTTACTCTCTCTTGCTGATTTTAGGAAGCAAGCATCCATATTGGGAGGCCCATGTGGTAAGGAACTGAGGGCAGCTTCCAAGTCTTGCTTATAGACACCGATAAACTGAGCCTGTTGGTCCAACAGCCCACAAAGAAATAAAGGCTTCCAACAATCATAAGAGTGGATCCGTCCTTAATAGAACCTCAGAAGAGACCACAGCTCCAGACAGTAGCTTAGTTACAGCTTCGAGACATCCCAAAGCAGAGGATGCCTAGACTCTCTAACCAAAGAAGCTGTGAGATAATACGCATGTGTTGTTTTGAGTTTCCAAATGGTTGGCAATAATTTTACACTTCAATGGCTAACTACTATAATTAACACCTCAACAGAAGATTATAATAAATTGTTTAATTTAACATTCAGTTTCTAAGGTGTCAACCTACATTTGTGTTTAACCAGAATCGTCTTCCTTGATGAAAGCAATAACATGGCTATGGTAATGGTGTTCACCAATTATCCTTGATAAAATCCATTAAGCAAAATCCTCTATGATCAAATTGTGTCTTGATTTATTATAGCCTGTAAACATAGGAAACAAAAAACAAAACTCAATGCTTCAGTAAAAAAGAAACTATAATGTTCTTTACATATAGTCAGATCAAAATATTATTTATTGCAATAGAGTGATAATTAATGTACCTCCATGAGTGTTGTGCCAACTAGTTATAAATATTTTGACTCATACATGTCTAAAGTTCATATTTCTCATGGTAGGTTTACCAGTTGTACAATATGCAGAAGGACCAGAATTTACAGTTAGTTGTTTTGGAGAAAGTTGTAGGCTAAATAAGATTGCCCTTATATTTACTTAATTCACTAATTTTATATTTGGAAATAAGTTTTTCCCCTCTCTTAGTTGTAGATTCTGAGTTAAAGGATTTTAGTACTCTTTATCTCTATGAAATAAAACAAAAACACAAATTATATTACTTTACTCAGAGACAGAGAAACAAACTCCTTTTATTTGTATTGACCTGCTTACCTGAATTCACTTTAAATAAATATTCACTTTTTAAAAATATTTTTATTCGGTGAATTATCACTGTCACTGTCATATCTTATTTGAATATTTACACAGAAATACTAAATACTACATAGCAATCCTGCACAATTAGGAAATCACAGAGGTTAAGCAAACTTATGAAGAACTCTTGAAAAAGCAGGCTTCATTCAACTTTTCTTATCATAAGAAACCCTGCCAATTCTGTACACACTGATTTAATAGTTTGAAATATACTCTTGAAATGAACAAACAAACAAACAAAAGCACCTTCAAAGGTTGATGCTTCACATGCTTATTAGTGTAGCATGAAAGAAAATGACAACACAACAGCATTTCACACTGTGAAATGTATGAAGTTGGAGAGAGACAGCATGTGCTGTCAATGGTTAATGTGTAAATGTTCACTGCCAGGGTGAAGCAACAAGGAGTGAACCATGAAATGACTGCATTCACCCTTTGATTTGCACGTCAGCAAAACAAAGAAGTGATAAGTAGTAAGCAACTTTGCCTGAGAGTGATGAAAGTACTCACTAGAGCAGCAAAAATAACTTATTTAATATTTATATTTTATTAAGAGAGGGGCACTTATGTTTTGCATAATGTGACTTCAGGAGGCAGAGGCTAGACTTAATATGTAAATACTTATGTTGATGTCCCCATATGTAGCCCCTTATCTTTCCAGCTTGCTGGCCTACTGCCTCTCTCTTTTCCTATATATCCACCCAAAAACTCACCAGAAAAGTATTCCTAATTAACTATATCTACTTTTTCATTACACAGTTTCATGGACTTTTAGACTCTCAGCATTGGAACGGACTTTATCAATAATTTAGTTCAGCCCCATTTGTCCCATCGGACATGTGTTCCTGGTTCTTCTGTATTAGTACACCTTTTTCATCAACAAATTATATTTCAAGTCAGCCGGGAAAATGTTTACTTATTCAATATTTTTTGCAACCTTGTATATTTAAGAAAATGTTATTGACAAGATAATTTGAAGAATTAATCATCAACTTCGTACTTTTATTTGGGTTATTCACCTGATGTTGGATGCACCTCATGCTGGGAATTACTAAGGCAAATGCTACAAAAGGAATGTTATCTAATCTAATATAACCATGCTTTTAGTTTTTAATTATTTTATTGCTGTTCAAGTACAGTTGCCTGCATTTGTTTTTAATGATAAGTAGCATGGGAGCCTCCAAAGAATGAGACATACAGTATAGGACCTTAGGAAACTAAATAAATCTGTGTATATAGCCTTCAATGTTCTATCTACTTCAAATATACCCTTTAATTAGATATTGGCTAATTTATACCTAATGCTGGAAAAACAACTTTTCTTCTAAGTCTAAATGTTTCCCTTTGTCTATGAGTTCAGGAATTAAATAATTGAGTGATATCACATCAGCAACAGTACCAAGAGCTTTGATTATTGTTAGCTGATGTAGTTAGGCTTCATATGCATTATCTTCAGAAGAAAATGCTTCATGGTAGGTAAGTTCATTAGAGATGAGCGAGCTGAGGCTTAGGGGAAAAAGCTTTCCTAGGAAATGAAAATTACTGGCAGAATTGGAACTCAATACAGTAGCTCAATGATGCTATCACTTGAGTATTCTTACCGATTCTACTTGTCTCTCCCATTGTATTGCACAGTAACCAGCTCTAATTAGTTTAATTAGAAAGGGATTTATTAAGAGATCTTTGTCACAGAGTCTTTGAAAGGACTGAAGAAAAATAGAAGTGTTTCCAGGATTAACCACCGGAACCACAATCTTAAAGAGGCCTGACAAAGTTGTATCTATTATTTGAAAGCTCTTAGCTCAGAAAAGCTGCCAGCTTTAGAACCATTCTGCCTTTGCCACCATCAGCAAGCTGCTGAATACAGAAGCTACTGACATGGCTGAAAATTAGAATCCTGCTGTCTCTATCACATTTAACATTATGGAAATCAATGACTCACATTCTTTTTCTCCAAGTAATTTAATTCCAAATCTAAGCTTCATGTAGGTGTATCTGATCAGCAGAAGCTATATCATGATTCTGGACCATTTGACCCAGTGGTGGCAGGTCAATGAAGTTGCGGGGTTTAGCGCTGTGAATTTCACCATGTATAAGCCAGCAAAATGTGGAGAAAGCTTTGTAAGAATGTGAATCACCATCACTGAGAGTTGTTTACTGAAATGTTGTACTACAAATATTTATTCAGTGCCAAATTATGTACATGTTATAAACTTCAGGTGTGAAATTCAAAGATTCACACCTGAAAGATTCACACCTGATTCACTTAAGGGATAAATATTCAATTAAAGAATAAAATGCATTGCTTATATTTAGTATGTTGGTCAGGGCCTGTGGAAGAGACTGGGAAAAGAAAAACAGTAAAACAACAGATCCAGTCAAGATGGAGGCCTAGGTAAACATGGCTTACCTCCTCACACAACCACAGCAAAAATTACAACTAGACTATGAAACAACCGTCACCCAGAATCATCAGAAAATAGAGTTGTATGGAATAGAGTTGTAGAGTTTAATTCCTTGGACAACAACCAAGGAATTAAAGCAGTCACATTCATGCAGATGGGTAGAAGGAGCAGAGACACAGAGACATGTGGAGAGGCGCAGATGGAAGATGCAGGATGGGCAGTCCCACACCAATGTGTGTGGATAAAATTCAGGAGGGATACCTCAGGAGCAAGGGATCACAGCCACACACCAGACCACACAGACCAGGGTTCCAGTGCCAGGAAGATAAGCCCCATAACTTCTCGCGATAAAAACCAAAGCGGGTCAGGGAAGTAGAAGAAACTGAAGGATTCTCAAGAGTCTCCTCTTGAAGGGCCTGCAATAGACTTAAGACTTACACAGACTCACTTCTTCTGGGATCTAGCACCAGGGCAGCAGCTAGAAGGGCACCAGTGGCACATGGAGAGAAATTAAAATGTCTGGCATCAGGACAAGTTCCAGGAGAAAGCTTTCTCCCAGAAAAAATGCCTGAAGCCAGGCAGCAGCATTGAACCCTTTCTGAGCCCTCCCCCACACAGAGCCACGGAGCAGTGACACTGTATCAGAGACTCCATCCACCTGGCTCACACGGGTTGTTCCACCCAGGCAATTACTTAAGGCAATTATTGTGCACTTCTGTACAATAGGTCACACTACTAAGACAGAGAGTCAAAGCAGCTCTACCTAATATAGAAACAAACACAGGGAGGCTGCCAAAATTGGAAGACAAAGAAATATAGTCCAAATGGAAGAACAGAACAATACTCCAGAAAAATAACTAAATAAAATGGAATAAGCAATCTAAGAGATGCAGAGTTTAAAATACTATTTATTAAGATGTTCAAGGATTAGTGTTTCAGGGTTCTTAGGATATAATCCTAGCAATGGAATTGCCAGGTCAAAAGGCAGTTCCATTTTTAGTTTTCTGAGGAAATTCCATACTGTTTTCTACAGTGGCTGCACCAGTCTGCATTCCCATCAACAGTGCACTAGGGTTCCATTTCTCCACAACCTCTCCAACACTTGTTTGTTGCTTTGTTTATGATGGCCAGTCTGACTGGTGTGAGGTGGTACCTCATTGTGGTTTTAATTTGCACAATCTCAAAGAACCTATGCACCCTAACGGTCATAGCAGCATAATTTACAATAGCCAAGTGCTGGAAGCGACCTAAGTGCCCATCAGTAAATGAATGGATCAAAAAACTATGGTACATTTACACAACGGAATTCTATGCAGAAGAAAGAGAGAAGGAACTCCTACCTTTTGCGACAGCATGGATGGAACTGGAGAGCATTATGTTAAGTGAAATAAGCCAAGTGGTGAAAGACAAATACTATATGATCTCACCATTAACAGGAACCCAGTCAACAAAACAAACAAGCAAGCAAAGAATAGCCAAAGACATTGAAATTAAGAACAGGCTGACAGTGACCAGAGGAGAAAGGGGAGGAGATAATGGGGGAAAAAGGTGAAGGGTTTACAGGAACAATTAATTATAAAGGACATATGGACAATAACAAGGTGGGGGTGGAAACAGGGGAGGGAGGTAAGGAGGGGTGGGGAGGTGTGAGAGGAAAAGGCAGAAAACTGTACTTGAACAACAATAAAAAATGTTAAAAAAAAAGATGCTCAAAGAACACATTTGTTACTTCAACAGCATAAAAAAGACTGAAGCAGAAATGAAGTTTACAGTAAGTGAAATAAAAATTAACAGGGAACTAACAGTGGAGGGGATGAAGCCAATAATTAAATCAATAATTTGGAACATAAAAAAGAAAAAAAATTAATCAGAACACCAAGGGAAAAAAAAGAATAAAAAAAAAAAACAAAACAAGGATAGGCTAAAGAGCCTCTGGAAGAACTTCAAAAGTACCAACACTCGATTCAGAGAGATGCTGGAAGGAGAAGAGAAAGAGCAAGAAATTGAAAACTTATTTGAAAAAAATAATGAAAGAAAACTTCCCTAATTTGGTAAAGGAAACAGATATACAAGTCCAGGAAGCACAGAGAGACCCAAGCAAGGTGGACACCAAGAGGATCGCATCAAGGCACATCATAATTAAAATGCCCAAGATTAAAGATAAAGAGAGAACTTAAAAACAGCAAAAGAGAAACAGATAGTTACCTACAAAAGAGTTCCCATAAGACTGTCAGTTGATTTCTCAAAATAAACTCTGCAAGCAAGAAAGGACTGGCAAAAAGTATTCAAAATGACGAAAATCAAGGACTTATAATCAAGGTTACTCGATCCAGCAAAGCTAGCTTTTAGGATGGAAAAGCAGATAAAGTTTTTCCCAGACAAGGTAAAGCTAAAGGAGTTCATCATCATCAAGCCATTATTATATGAAATGTTAAAGGGACTCATTAAAAAAAAAGTAGATCAAAACTATGAACATTGAATGGCAATAAATTCACAACTATCAAGAGTTGAATCTAAAAAAAACAAACTAAACAAACAAGCAGAAACAGAAACAGAATCATAGATCTGGAGATTGTTTAGAGGGTTATCAGTTGGGAGGGAAAGGAGAAGAATGGGGAAAAGGAGCAGGGACTAAGAAGTACAAATTCGTAGGTACAGAATAGAAAGGGGCACGTTAAGAACAGTATAGGAAATGGAGAAGCCAGAGAACTTATATGCAGGACCTATTGACATGAGCTAAGCAGACAGATTGTTTAAAGGCATTTGAGTCCTTCTAGCTTATCGCTGAGCCTGAGTATGCTCTTAGGGACTCTTGACCAAACAAGATGCCCTGAACATCACACAGTTTTCCAGGATAATTACAGGATTTTTTAAAAAATGAAAATATGACACATTTTCCTTTAGAGCATATCACTTGTACACATGTGACAACAGCATACTTTTTCAGAGCGGCGGGCATATGTACCTTCTCTTTGGTAAAGTGTGAGCAGGGGCGACTTGTCTGTTAAAGCTCATCAGTATTGTCCTACAGTTGGAATACTCATTGCTCATGAAAAGGAAAGCACAGCTATGTTCTGTAAATTCGATATTAGGGACAAAGCGTGTTGTGTAACTTTTACTTCTTTATTTTAAGGGACATGAGGAAGTACTGCCATTTCTGATACTTTTCATTGGAATTAGGACATGTCTGGAGGAGAAAATACTGAGCCTTCTTTTCTTTTGTGTGAGTGGGCACCTCTTTCCCTGGCTTGCTTTGCAATAGTCTCACGCCTCCTTCTAGAGAGAAAGTGTCTTTGTCTTGCCACACTGCAGGTACAAAAATCGGGACCATCATTTCATTTTTACGTTTTCCTGCTTTAATTACTTTGTACTTTATATTGTACTTAAAACATTAATTTGTATTGTGATGATTTTCTCTTCCATATCCTAATTTGTTTTGACACCAAGAAGTCCATATGATGGTCTAATATCCCCACAGTTGCTAAGATTTAGAAATACTTTTTAACTCAGAAGCCATGTTAAATCTAGATACTTCTTTGTTTTGTTTGGTAAATGTGAAATGGACTATACATTTATACATATAAAATCATAAAAATGTATACATATACATTTATATGAAAATTATATGTATGAAATACACATTTATATACTTGATGGACATAATACTGCATTCTCTTAACTAGGGGAAATGACTACATATTTAGAAAGAAACTTATTCTATTTCTGTTGCTAAATACATAATAACTTCATATAATAAAACTAAAAATTCATTGGCATAGTTAAGTCTTCTTAAAAAGTTTTACTTCATTTTTTTACTTTAAAATGCCATATTCTATTTTAAGAAATTGGAATACTTAAAATAATTTCAAATATTGGCAATCCACAAAAGGAAAGGAGAGAAAAATTCAGTAGTTTAGTGGGATATAACTCTGCAGTCCTAACTGGTAGTTATATTCCATCTGGTTTATGCTTTTTCAAGGGAAGGAACGCAAGCTACACACAACGAACCTGACGCTTTTCCATAGCTGACCAAAAAGCGGCTGCATTTGAGACAGTTATAATATCCATATGCGATTCAGTTAGTTTTACTGTGAAAGTATTTTTCTAGTCTAGTGAGATTTATGGATTTCCTTTTACATGGAGGTTCTCTACATGCTTTATATGTATATTGTTATTGCCTTGTCTTTTTTTAAAGCCTTGCAAAATAAGAAACTAACTATCACAACATAGTATTTCTTCTGATTTTGACTGTAGGGCATATGCATTATTCAAGTAGCAGACCAACTGGAACACAAGCATGGCACTGAAGTGTTTTTATTATGATCATATAGGATTGTCTGAATTTCATTAGCTGCTGCTGGTTTGTGTCTGAAAGAAAAGCCCTTTATTACCATTGGAAATTTGCAAAATTGCATTCCCTAAAACTGGACTAAATTGAGACCTCTAGCTTAAAACAAATAGTTGAAAAATGGTGTATTTACATATATGCTAATATAAAATGCTGATAATTTGTTAATTTATTTAGTTTTTATTTGCTTTTTTATCTCAGTTGAGGCATTATTATGTCATGGCAAAGCGTGTCCACTCTGGAGGTGAACTCTCTAGGTTTGGATGCCAGCTTTGATGGTTTCTACCTGGGTTAGCTTGGCAAATTATTTTATCTCTCTAATCATCAATTCCTTTACCTGTAAAAAGGAAACAATAATATCTATCTCTCTGGACCTTTCTGAGAATTAAATTAGATACTGCAAGGGAAGCCTCTAGAAAAAGACATATTTTCTAGCCTTGCCTTACTTAGCCTCTCTTTGTATTAGTTTTTCTAGCTCTATGCAATGGTTATAGTGCTACTTCACAAATTTGTGTTGACTTAAATACAATGCCTTAGAAAATGTGTACACTGTAACTTTCAATGAGTATTTCAATGAGTATTTCAATTTATTTCAATGAGTATTAGATTTCACCCATAGTTACCCAGATCTGATCGCATAATGGGTGCCTCCTCATTGCAGCCTTTTTGTTACAAACTCTTTATAGGTTGATGGCTAAACCCATTGCTCTTTATTCAGTTACAGTATTAGTTGTCTTTAGATTAATCATACTCATTTTCCTCTTTTACTCAGTCATGCTGGAATATTCCTAGTTCTCAGAGCAGGGCAATCTAGGCTTTTTGCTCAAACTGGCCCAACTGAATTTATGGCTCTTACTCTTACCACCGCTGGTTTTCTTTTGAACCTGCACTGGTCTGTGAGGCAGATAAAAAGGCTACCTTCTTTAAGAAGTCTATTTTTTACTCCATGAACTAAACCACTAGATTAGTTACTCTTCCTTTACACACATCTTCATTCATCCTCCCCTACTTTCCTGCTCACCATACGTACAAATCACATGCAATACATTTTTTCAAGAATATTTCTAATTAGTGTCCATTTGTGTGTATATGTGTATATATATATAATATATATAATTTCTAGGTATATCTATCTTTCTACCAATATATATTGTAAAGTCATTTTCTTTCCTCATAAGACTGTGTGGCTTTGAGGATAGAAACCTCCATTGCATTTCTTCAATATCCATCCTTATTAATAAATGAGTTCATCAAATGTTTTCTCTAGTTTTTGTTCCATTATTTTTTTTTACTCATTTTAAATCTACCTCACAGACCTTGAGCTATTCTCTTATCAGAAAGAATGGCTGCTTAAGGCCAGCCTTTAAAAAGCATGGGAGATATAAGAATCTAAGGAAGCAGGCATATTTTGGAAAATTAGCTCATGTGACTTTAATGTGCCTTCTGAGTGTCAAAAGATCAAGTAGTTCCTAAACAGCAGTAACTAGGGCAGTGGCTAGATGGATTTACCCCACTCCCCCAGACTCAGCTGGGAAAGAGGCAATTAGCCCAAATGGTTTTAGACAGTATATTACTTGTGGTGGAGCAGGCAGCATGAACTTCATGTTGACATCAGTTTCCTGTGTCCCTCCGATCCCATCAGGCTGAGGTGCAGATGGGCCCAAGTAGATATTGTGTACACAAGGAGTCTGTTGCATCTTAGGGACTCTTAAGTTTGTGAGAGCCTCCTGTTATGTCAGTGTTTCTGGCAAACTCTGCTCCCCTTTTCTCTGCACCCCTCCTTCTCTCACTGTTTTGATCTAATATAATTACCTGCAGGCCATGGGTTACATGTATATCTAAGAACAGAAACCCAAAGGCTATTTCTCTCATAACTTATAAGAGGGGAGAGAACGATCAAGTATCCAAAAACAAGGTTCCAGACAGGAAGAGTGGCTGGTTGTATTTCAGGGAATTTACAATCCTGCCTTAATTTAGGGAAAATAATAATGCAGTAATTCACTACCTTCTAAATTCAGGTAAATAAAACCCACATTGGAGGGGTACTAGTGATAGACCATGGATAGGAAGTGCACAAATTATATTTCTCTTTCTGCCACACCACTCTTGACTCAATTATCCTACTCAATTTTTGTATTATTCCAGCCACTAAGCTCAGAACTTTTACTAAGTTATCTCATTTAATTCTAAAATAAATCTGTGAAAGATACCATTACTTTTTTAAAAAAGCTTTCTTAAAATTTATTTTTAGAAGAGCAGAAGGGAGGGAGAAAAAGAAGGAGAGAAACATCGATGTGTGGTTGCCTCTTGCACACCCCCTACTGGGGACTTGGCCCTCAACCCAGGCATGTGCCCTGACTGGGAATCGAACTGGAGACCCTTTAGTTCACAAGCCAGCACTCAGTCTGCTGAGCCACACCAGGCAGGGCAGATACCATTACTTTCTGGATGATGGAATAACTGAATATCCACTACACAGAGTGTAAGTTTCAAGAGGGCAGAAACCATGTTTATTTTGTTTATCAATTTATATTCAGTACTATGGTACTTGACACATAGCAGAAACCAATAATTATTAACAAATAAATAAATTCCCATTCTAATGTGAAGATTCTGGGCTCTCATTTACCAAGTAAATTGTTTTGGGTTTCATAATAAAAAAAAAATTAATACAATTAATTCACTAGCCCAAGCCTGTTTGGTAGTTTCAAAACTCATCTTTCAATCTATAATTGTAAGGAATCATCACAGCAAACTTTGAAGAAAAATGCATTGCATTCCTCTTACCTTATATATTAGGGGGTCTGAAAATTAAGGAACCTACCTTTAGTTTCTGAGACCTCTACATATTGAATTTGTCTTGTTGAACTTAGAAGTATGAATAAAATGCAACATGTCTACTTGATTGGTTGCAGACATTATGCTTGAGTAAAACATTTGTGTTTATATTAAATAATGCTTCATTATTCAGGGGAATAAAAAGATATAACTTAATTGCCTATGATCAAATAGAAAAATAGTCTAAGGCTTGTCTCCAACAGCCCTCTCAAAGATAGGTGGATTGACACCAAACTGGAGACTGACAGATGGAGGAGCAGTTTTATACTAGAGATTGTACCCAAAAGTTACCTGCAGTTTAAATGTACATTTTTATTACTTTGCTGAACTTTCTTTACCTTTTTAGTACAGTGCCTGTCTGGTTGAATTTATGATCAGTGACATGCACTTCGCTTTATTCTTCTAAAGGTGTAGAACTCTCCAAACAATAAAAAAAATAGCTAACTAGAGTAATGTTTTCTAAACAATAACTCATTTTCTAAATGGCCAATAAATACAAACAAGGCAAGTCCCCCAAGTTCTCTTTGTTACTTCCTTGTGAGAAGAATTAGGAAGAAAAACCCATGTGGACTTGCTACATAGTGACAGCTATATGGATCCCGTCTAGGCCAGCACTGAACCCCCAGCCAGCTCACCGTGGGCCATTTAGCACAGAATGGTTGGAAAACAACACCTGGAAGCAATGGCTCATGTTTTTTAGGCCAGTTTATCTTCAGCAGTTCCACTAGGTGGGATTGGAATGGAAGGGGAAATTCCACTGGTTTTGAAGCTAAACTGGCTTTTCCTGAATCTCAAGTATCAGGTCTCATATGATTAATGGTGAATATATAATTTAATACTCTGAATCAGAACAACTTGAGTGTAAATGATGCTATTAATAATTGCACTAGGACTGGCTCAAAGAAAGATTCTCTTAGGCAAAGTGAGACCTATGTTCATATTAAAAATGACAAATTCTAATTCCCGTATATCCTTGGATCCCACGTAAATAACATGAATCAGATATCCTTAACACTTATGCACACACACAATATAACATTTGCATGATATACAGGCTACCATAATCATACCTCCCTATTTTCGAAACTTCCCCAATAATTCCTAAAGAGTATCGAAAACTTTCTTTCTTTCATCTATTCTTCAATCCATTTATTAGCATAAAATTGATTAGACCATTTATAGCCTCGCAATATATTAAAGGCAATTATTCAGAAATTCAATGTTATTTTACAAGAAATAAAACAGGATACATATACTTTTTAAAATAGTAAACTACATTTCTAAAATGGTATCTAGATTTTTCTTTTCAATTTTTAAGTCTGGGAATCTTAAAAATATGAGCAAGTATTTTTTATTTAAAAACATGAACATGAAAGCCTTGTTTGATTGCACACCATTATATATGCTACCTATTTGACTGACGGATTCATGTCTGTATCAAAGCTTCATTTTCAGGGGCAATGAAAACTATAGCCTTAGGAAAACAGCCATTGGGTGACCCTCTGCCTCGCTCTGGGCTTGCCCAATCTAAGCTGGGTTCCAGAATACTTTCCTGGCTCTGTGTGTTTTCCTTGGTGACTCTCCTACTAAAATACAGTGGGCAAAAGTGTTTGGATTTCTACTTCTGATGACAGGCAACAGATGTCTTGTGTTCCACATGTAGGTTCATAGCCTACAACGTAGAAAATTGAGTAGAGAACTTTGGTTCTGATTGTTGTACCCCTCCAATTGTGTGTCTTAGGGATTGTATCCAAAATTTATCTACGGATCAAAGGTGTTATTCATGGCCCATGAAGACTTTGAGCATAGATAATAAACTTAAATCAGAATCAATACAACCGTGGAAAACAAATTTTATTTTCCTATTGGTAATGTTTTAGAGTTATTCTCAGGTTGTGCTGGAAGCATTTTTTTTTTTTTTTTAATTGGGGCCTTTTCTCCTACCCTTCCCTCTATTTCTACACTCAGGGCTTGATCCTGGTTGTAGTTTCGCCATGCTCCATGAGGTCAAGTCTGGGGACACTATTCTTTCCTTGACTCTGTGGCTGAGCCTTGGGAGACCATTTAGGTGCCCCACCTTCTCTCAGCCATTTCTAAAACTACCATTGAACAGAGTGTCTAACTTGTATTGGGCCCCAGGAAGATACTCATTTCTATCATTTATGAGACATACACAGATTATATAATACTACAGATGGTGAGAATCATATTTATAGGATTTTACTTTAGTTAGGTTTAAAAAGATTTTTTTCTTTTTATTGAATTTATTTGGGTGACAGTGGTTAATGAAATTATACAGGCTTCAGGTGTACAATTCCACAGCACATCATCTGTACTCTGTATTGCATGTTCACCACTACGAGTCAAGTCTCCTTCCATCAGCATTTATCCTCCTTTACCTTCCTCTACCTCCCCCCACCCCCTGCCCCTTGCAATCACGCATGTAATAAGATTATGTAGCAAGAAAAATAGAGACAGGCTCACAGATGGAGAGCAGGTTGACAGCTATCTGCAGGCAGGAGGGGCAGTTGGGGAGCTGGGTCAGGGTGGTGGTGGAGAGACTGAGCAAAACAGACAAAAAAGAAAAAAAGCTCGTAGAATTAATATGTAAAGTTGGCCAAGTTCTTAGAACTTTGTGAGGTTCCTTCCCCTCCAGCCACCCGGTATCTAGCCATTCCTTTATCAAGAATGTTAACAAACTCTGGGTATAATATTCTGTCCTCCAGTGAGCTTGACTTGCACTTTAAATTAGAGCATATTTGCTTTTTAGGTTCTTTAGTATTAAGCCATGTACCAAATGTTTGCATTTCATTTAACATTTACAAAGATCATACAAGGTGACTATTATAATTGCATTTCTTTAATAAATAAGGGAGTTTTCGCGAATCACATAGTTCTAAGTGGGAGTGCCAGATCCTTGAAGTATTTGCTTTTGAATATTCAAAATTCTGTACATATATGACTAATTACATATTCACCCATAATTTTCTACTAACAAGAACATAACATTCAACTTCTAGTAACAGATATTTAATCAAACTGCCCACACATACATAAGGGTAACCAGAAATTACAGCTGCCTTTAAACTTGACTTTATATTTTGGGACCCAAAATAGCATCTCATTTTAAATTTCATAGGTTCAATAACATCAGTGAATGTAATTTATTACAGCATTAACACATGAGTCATTTGGGGGACATCACAGCTGTTTCTTCAAAGCTTCCATAACTGCTGTTTCCTGAATTGACAACAACCACAAGCAAAGCAGTTTTATCTCTGACTTGACTTCAAGGTGCAATGTGTGTTACGGGACCTTCTATGTATGCTTGCAATGGCTCGATGTGCTTTAAATTCCACTTAATTGGATATTCCAAATTTTATTATGACAATAGGTAAGGTACAGAAAAAGAAAAAATGCAAAACAAAACAGTTTTTTTAAAGTACTAGAGTACTCTAGTATTCAAATGTTTGAAGTCCACAGGACGGTTGTGATGAACGTCTGCACAGGGAAATCCTAGAACCTCGACAAAGAATTGACTCTCTTGATGGGTGTACTTCATATGGGGGTGTTAAAAATTTTCTTAATACAATTAACAAGAGAGAGAGGCCTACCGTGGCAATTTCTGACTCTTCTCTTCAGAGATCACACATTTAACATTCATTCTAGTTGCCACGAAATGAAAACTTCATTTCCTGTTTGCTTTTCTATTAATAGATGGAATGAATGAGGGAGAAAGAAAGAGAAAATATATTACATTTCAAGGAAGAGAAATCCACTCGAACTAGCTAACATTAAGGGATCGGGGTTGTTTTAAGGGTGAAGGTCGACCTCAAGGAAATTGAGAAAGCTCAGAATATTCTAACATTACAAATGGAACGCAATTTGGCAGTTTTGGGTAAATCCGGGCAGCAGGAGTTTGTGCACCCGTGTGCTAACACTGGGCAGTTGACATCAGTCAGTTACACCCAATGTGTCTGTTTTGTTTTGTTTTGTTTTGTTTTGTTTTATTTCTATCTTGCTTCTGAGTGAACACCAGTTCATGTACCTCTTAATTCAAAATCCAGGGAAACAATATATTTATTTTAGGTCAAACAATGAACTAGAGGCCCTGGCCAAGTAGCTCTGTTGGTTAGAGTGATGTTTTGATATGCCAAGGCTGCAGATTCCATCTCTGGGCAAGGCACATACAAGAAGCAAGCCATGAATGGTAAATAAAGTGGAACAGCAAGTCAATATTTCTCTCTCTCTCTCTTTCTCTCTGCCCCCCTCACAAATCAATAAATAAAATAAAAAATCAATTGCAAGTATATTCATCTCTACCTGGAAATAAGGGATCACATGACATATAGAATTGACGAGGTCCAAGAGTTGTAAGGAGGGTAAGACATACAAGGATAAGATGGGGTGATAGACATGCCAATTCCTTCTCTACCACACTTTTGTATAATCCATATCAGGGCAGTTAGTCTTTTCTTGACCATATTCCATATTACAAGTCAAACAATTCATGTCCTTGCATCAGAGTGAAAGAACAAATGCAAAGTCCTCTCAGTATTAATGTTTTAAATTATCTAGAGCTCAGTTTTCAAACTGAATGAACAGTTTTCTTAATACCCCAACAATCGCTGTTCTTGTTTTCCATTTTAGAAATTCATGAACTGCTGAAGCTGTTAGCTTTGTCTTAGCATTCTCTTAGCATTGTCAAGGATTCTGCAAATGCTTCCTACAAATCATAATGTATGTGCCTTCATGGAACATACTCTCATTGTTTTTATAGTCTTCCTTGGGATAAGTGGGACTGTTAAATTCTTTTACCCTTATTCAAAAGTCCTGGATTCCATATTTCCTGTCTTCCACCATGACAAAACACTTGGTCTTGTCTCTTCCAGTTTTTTGACATTTAACTATGTCTGTCTAATTCTATGTGACTTGTACTTGTTTCTAATTTGTATTACACAAGCAATGGCATTTAAGGTAATAACATATAGATTTTGAAATATTTCTTTATCCTTATTTGAGCAGGATGTTATTGTAGAATCACAGAAACTGATAATTTAAGGATAAGAAATAGAGTTGCTATAAAACATGTTATTTTGTACAGCGAACATTACTGAGTATAAATTGGAGAAACACACTTGTCAATCTGCACTGCCAGAATACTGAAAAACTCTGAGATAGCTTATATATATGTATATATAAAATATATACACATGCATATTTAAAGAATGCATTATGACACTAACCTTACAGCTGCCCAAAGTGTAGTGAGTTTCATCCTATTTATGTACCAAAATCGGAGGCTGAGTTATCATTGATTTTGAAATGTGGTACTGTTACACGTCCCTGACTTACCGGTATCATAATTAACTGGGGAAATGATAAGAATATTGAATATGGAGACATACAGGTACAGCCTCAGAAATTCTGATTCAGTAGGTATTAGTATTTCTAAACGTCACTCCAATTTTTTTTCTTTAGAAATTACTGAGTTTCATGCATTTGTTGTTGGGAGTTAGATTGAAGCAAATCTAGTATCTAATCCTGATTCCAAAATTTAGTAGTTGTGTGGTCATGGGCAAGATAAAATAACCACTCAAAGCCTCCATTTCTGCATTTATAAAAGTATGTGTGTGTGTGCGTGTGTGTGTGTGTGTGTATACACACATGTGAATATATATATATATGTAAAATAAGATATTTCACATTATGGCCTAGTACAAATTTCCTGAAACTCAGTATTTGATGTTAATATCATCATCATCAACACCCTTTTCACTAACCATTACTTTAGACACATTACAGGAATTTTCTGAGTCTGTTTCTTTCTCTGTAAATAGTGATCAAAGAGCCTACCTCATACAACTATGGGGCAAATACATAAAACAGTGCTTGAAAGAACCAGCACATTACTTGGTATAAAATGGATGGTCTAATTGTAAAAATTATCTCCAATGTCAGTGAATGAAAATAATTATTGTTCTATTGAAATGTGGGAAGCTGTTAATTAAGTAAGGTAGTTACTGAGGAAAAAGCGTGCGGCTCTTCCAGGTGGTATTTCAAAAGACTCTAGAATCACGTAGTTGCTCTCCATCCATGCCCCTGTCATTAGGCGAAGGGCAAAATGCCTCTTACTTTTCCGTAAACGTTAAACAAGAAACCGTCTAAGACATAGTGTCTTTTAAACAGTGTTGCCAGCTTTGAAATAAAAATGCAAGACACTCAATTAAATGGGTATTTCAGGTAAACAACAGATACATTTTAATGCATTAGTATTAACATACCCTAGGCATACTTCAGTGTAAAGATATTCTGGGCAATATGTGAATACACTTGCAGTAAAAAAGATCATTATTTATCTGAAATTCAAATATAACTGGATGTCTTGTTTTGGTTTTGGCTTTTGATTTTGTTTTTCCAATCCTGCTCTCCATTGTAGTACTGGATATTTGTCTTAAACTAATTTCTTATTTGGATGACAATGTTCCTGAAGGTTGAGCCCACAGGCCAACGGATCCGTTCTTCCCATCAGATGCGAGGCTGAGCCTCACTGCAGGCAGCCTCCGAAGGCGTTTTCTGATTCTCAGTCCCAAAGATTCAGACATGTGGGCAGTAAATTGTTATCTATTTGACTAACCTGTAATTTTTCTCAGCTGGCTTGATAATGTCAGTCATTTTAATTCCATTTCTCAGCATACTCTTTTTTTCTCTTGAGCTCTTCAGCATTTCACCCTCTACACAAAGTAGAAGATGTCTGTAATGCATTCCTTATTACTAATCTGCTGAGTGGCCCTGGGGACCACCTGTCTGAGATGGCTCTCCTGCCAGCAGTCGGGGCTCAGGGGCGACTACCAACCTGAGAAAGGAATTGCCACTCTTCTTGATATGGCGCTCTCATTTCACATCAAAACCAGTTTTAAAATAGCAAGCCTTGCTTTACAAGTAACATATAATAAAATCTTGTCCAGGACTGATGAAGAGAAAAGATTTCATGGATTTATGCATTGCAAGATCAAGGGGCCTAGTATCCACATGAAAAGCTGGATTAAAACACAAAGAAGCCAAACTGCCACCATGGGGGGTTGCTCAGGACCCTGCGCTCGCTGTACAATACACCTGTGCTCTAGTCCGCCATCTACGGAGTGATTTTGGCAAATAATGAAGGTATACAGTGTTTTTCCTTACTTGACAGGGTAAAATATCTGCTGAGAAATAGAAATTTCTATAAACTAATAATACTCTAAATACTTATCTGGTTTTATTTTAGATATTGTATTACATAGTTTCCAAAAATATTAGGTGCATTTTTAAACTGACATCTCTGGAGACTGCATAGCAAGACAACACAAGCTAAACTTAGGAGAAATGATTCTGCAGCTGTTAGTGTTACCAGGCAGTGATCTGCAAAGAGCAGGTCTGCCTCAGGCTGGCAGTGGTGTGTGGGTTCTTGACTTCGTGTGGGGAAGATTTCGCAATACAAGTACAGGTGATTTTAAGAGTATGTTTATTAAAACCAGGGACTGTGAAACAAAGGACTTTAGGTAGAAGAAAGTAATAGGAGAGAGCCTAGGTGGTGCTCTGCTTTGGCTCCCTAGAAAAGTTACAGGAAAGGAGCGAGCCTAGGCAGGACTGCTTTTAGCTCTCTGGGAAGGCAGAGAAAAGGGGATCCCTGGAGACAGGATCGGGTGGTAGGCTTGAGTCTCACTGCTGCTGCCCTCTGGTCCCACGGCACAAGTCTTCTGGGGACCCCTAGAGTTTAGGAGCAAATAAAATGTTCAAGCCTAGAAGGGACATGGCGGTGCTCTAGAGCAAGCCCACACTCAATCTTTGTCCTGAGGGTTTTTTTTTTTTTTTCCTGTGGGTGAGAATCTTAGGGGAAGGTTTGCGCAAAATATTTGGCAGCTTTCCAGGTGCATCTTTAATGTGTTGATGTGTCAAAATGAGTGCAGAGTGGGGTTTGAAAATATTCTTTGGTCTGTTTATGGTTTTATTTTTATCCTGGGTTTGTCTGGTTTTTCATGGGGTTTTGTTATGTGTTTCCCTGGCTTCATCTTGGGTTGAGCTTGCACAAATGACATGAATTGGGCCCCTGTAATCTATTTCCCAGGCCAAGGGTATATAAGCTATGTATCCTTTGGTTAGGGAGGAGACGTATAAACCGTTTGCTCTGGAGTGTTCTTGGTTAGGAGAGATAAAGTCTGGCGATTCACCGGCTCCAACTGTTTGGCTTTGTTTAATTGTCTTGTCTCAGTTTCCTTTCGACCAGGAATTTTCCTGGCTCCTTACGGTCCTGTCACGTTAGGGCCACAGTACTGAGAAACAGTGGCCGTGCTTACTCCTTCATTACAGTGACCGCAGTGGCAGCCCCAAGACTGAGCTGTGATGGACTGCATTCATCTTCTACAGGCTTTTCTCGCAACCTTTGTTCACTTCTCTCTTAGTTACTATCACAGAGTGCAGGTGCGGTTGATTCTGACCAAGCTGTCGCTTCTGAAAAACAAATTCCACCTCTTTTGCTTTGCCAAAAACAAAAATGGCGTGAGTAGCACTGTGTATTGAGGGGTTCCAAACACTATCTCCTTTATTTATCACAATTTTATGAGTTAGATATAATTATCCTATTTAAGTAATCTATTGTGGGTGACCCAGATACTACATATTTGGAATTTGAATTCAAATTGTAGTCTAAATTCAAAGCTTCTATTCTCTGTACTATAAATACCTGTGTTTTATATTAACTTTCTGCCCAATACTTTGCTTAGTGACTAACACAATATATGTGGAATGAAAGATTATTGAATAAATTAATTAACTCTAAAGTTATATGTTCAAGACCCTGATTCTGCTGTTGCTTCCTTTTAACTCTTGGATACTCAACACTTCTTTCTATTTTCTGAGAAAAAGAGCAAGACATTCCATTGCAAGAGATAGTATAGGTTGTGAATACTTCGTGATAATGTGTACAGTAGTAAAAAATATTATGTACAGAGTATTTATATAGTTGTCAGAATAAAGGAATACTTATATAAATAGGAAACACTTTTGCCATTTTGACTGAGGGAAATTAAACTTCTCTCAAAATTCCAAAAATTAGCATATTTTGTTTAGAAAGAAATGAAATTTTTGTCAGCTATTCACAAAACACCTTCAAAGAAAAATTAACATTCTACCTTTGCCATACCATAAATATATATGCTAGTGAAAGTCATTATATGGAAATATACACAGAGAGAGACAGAGTGAGATATCAAATACAATGTCTTCAAGGAAACCAAGGTTAAGAAAAAAATAGCAAAGAAAGTACAATTATAGAACCATGAGTTTTAAAAGATGGGTGTGGTATTGGTGTAAAATGCATTAGGAATTTAACAAATGCTAGATAATGAAGATCAAAGTTGTACTTTTTGAAAAAAAAGTAAAAAAATATACATGACTTTGTGCCTATTTTTAATAAAAGAAATGTATCGAGTGCCAGGGTTTATCTTCATTACAAAGATAAATTAAAAAATATAAATTTTCAACTTTGAGAGCATAATGACTGCACCTATGAATTATTTTCTTTTTATCCTTTCGTGTTCTTATAATTTTAATTTATTGCATGATTTCCATTTTTGTGAAAGAGGTAAAATGCTTCAGTATGATGATATTTTCTGAATAATAACTTCTAAGGTAATATATTCTGCTTTTGAGGAAGCACATTCATTTAAGTACTCCAAATGCAATCTTAGTAATATTTAAGGGAAGCTTGGAAATACCTCTGCCCTTATTCTAAATTACCTAATATATAATTTATTTGTGATTTTTTTCCTACTGTTATTTGCTTGCTGACATTACAATTTTTATCAATCACCAATAAAGGTTTTTTTTTTTGTCATAGTGTCTATGAGGAAATATCATAAAAAAGAACAAAATTGCCACTTAGTAATATGATTATCCTAATGATTAATATCATAACAGTTTTTCTTAAATTCTGTTAAATCTTTGTCTTAGAAAAGGGTTTTACTATTCACAATAACATTTTGTGTTTTTTTCTGGTACTTTTTATATTTTTTAAAAGCATTGATTCCTTTAGTTGTTAATTTGTATGTTCTATTTCCTGAGTAAAGTCACTGTTCATTATTCAAGGTTTTGCTTCTGAACATTTTGTATTTAAATTTAAATATTAAGTGGCAATCCCATGTATAATATTTCTTGACTCTTCTGCTTTGCTTTATTAACAATTACTATAACATTGCTGCTGAGGAGCTTAGAGATAATTTCCAGTAGCTCTTCTACAAAAGAACACAACCAAGAGGAAATGTCTGTGTCCTTTGTTCAGATAATTCACTATCAGCCAGCAGTATTCAATTTCCAAAAATTTCTGACCCTGACTTCACTCAGTTTGGACTTATCATCATCTTACAGGTAAAAAAAAAAAAAAAAAAAAAAAAGAAAGAAAGAAAGAAAAGAAAATCCATCCATTTTTAAATGGAAATACATTTTCTCATATAGATATCCTCCCAAAAGGCATAAAAAGTAATTTTCTACTCTTGAAACTTCTGTGCTTCACATTTTATTTTGTCTGATCTTAAGAAATATGATACAAGCAGATTTTGTTAGGGTTATGTGGAACAGAGAATGTTAACAATTAAATCGTCCTTTTTTTACTAGGCACCAAAATGAAACAAACATGAGATTCAAAATGATTCTGGAAAAAAAAAGACTTTACCATAGTGAATGCAATTTTATAAATGCATTTTATAAGCATTTATTATAATAAATTATGTATCTTTATTTTAGAAGAAACGTTGAGGAACATTTGATTTTCACAAAAATGTTACAACTTACATACTAAGACATTCTTATCCCTGCTTTATAGTGGAGAAAATTAAAGTTCAGAGATATTAAAAGATTGGTCATAGACCAAATAGCTAGCTGGAGCAGAGTCAGGACCAAACGAAAGGCATTATATATCCAAATACAGTGTTTTTCCCGGTATTCTATTCTGCTCCTATATCCAACATGTATGTAGCAGACTATGATAATAATAAAACCAGTTGGGTCCATGACCCTGAGGGGTTTACAGTATACAGAGGATAATAGGCAACAGACCTAAGAGTTAGAATCTGGGCAAAAATAAAATAAGTTATTATCACTTTGCTTCTTTATTGGTCATTGCTTCTCTTCAACTACTAGAATGCAAACACCACAGGTGCACACATTTTTAAACGCTTTTTTTCAAGATTGTATTCACAGAGCCTAGAACAAACCCTGATAGTCATTTAGCAAATGGTTTAAATGAGTGAATGAAAACCAAGATTGAAAATACCAATGAACAGATGAGAAAGCACTGAAGTGAGAAAATGTTTTCTGTCTCGTATTTGGGGATGACTTTCCGATATGGGCGCTGCCTCTATCTGGGACCTTCCCTCTCGCCATGCTCCTGCCTTCTCACTGTGTCTTAGCTCTTCCTGCCTGCCCTGAGCTCTCAAGAAGAAGTAGATAAGTAATCTAACACATCCTAGCACTTGCTACTGCCTCTTATTTGATTAATTTCTTTGAATCTGTTCATTCTGATAGCTATTCTCACTTCTAAGGAATAATCTCCATGACAGCAAGGGTCTTTCTTTTCCAATCTTTCCTTTCTTTGCCTTATGCACAGCACTTAAAAGCCAAGTGCTGTAAGAGTTTGCTACTTTATGGCAGAATAAATTAATATAGAGGCAGGACGAGTATTTGGAGATTAGATTAGTAACCTAAGAGATAGCTGATACATAATTCTGCTGGAGCAGGATGTTGATCATTGATGAGACTGGTAAAGTTCTTTTAGGAATTTAATCTGAGATATATAGAAAGAATCTAATTATTGGAAAAATGACCTAAAATGGAAGAAGTTTTGTTTTGGAGACCAGCCTAAGGAACAATGACCAGAAACGTAGGCCCTGAGAAAGAAAGACAATCATCTCCAGAGTTTACTAGGACCCTGAATTACTTTCCAGGACTAGTTGCCATGAAGTCCCACAATACAGTGGTTCCTGGAGTTGTGACTCTGTGTTCCCTGATGCAGTGTGTGTTTTTATATCACCGTTTTACTTAATGTAGTTTACGAAACCTGTTGTTTACAACAGAAAGGTGTCAACACAGCAATCAGACTACTCCTTAAATATAACTTTTGTTTTCTTGTTCGTAGACTACTGTCCTGGCTTACTTGTCTTAAACAGTTTAAACAAGAGTCCATTCCTCACGTCATTTTACATACACAGACCATGTTCTCTCAGGGCAGATAACGTGAACATAGCACCCCCCCATCCTCTATCACTCTTGTTGGTCTCAGTTTCTAAAAATAGGACCATCTCAAGGAGCACTGCTCTCTCTCAGTGTGGTGTAATTGGAAGGACACCTAAAGGATCACCTCATGCGGCATACTTCCAGATATGTCCTCCTGTGATTCCAAAATGGCTATTTTTTGAGGCTTTTAACAGACCCTCTGGATGAAAGCACATTTAAATATAGCTATTGAATCATTATTTGTCAGTTTGTGAAATCTTCAATATTAGGAGTTACAATAATAAAACTGTAGAATATTATTGTGGGTGACTCATAGGAAGAGAAATTGGCTTAAAAAGACATTTTATAATTTCACAAAATATATGGAACTTTAACTTTTCTTTATTTTCTTTCTTTTATTTCTTTTTCCCCCAAAACTTGCTGCCATTGTTTTACATTCTGATCTTAAAACTATTTTGCTTCCTAATTTTTGTCCCATCTGAAGAAATGTTTCATTTAGATTTGAATGATTGATATTGAAATTGAGTGATTATATACATATGTCTCCTGGGGAATAATAGATCTCCTAGCTACATTTTAACTGCCTGTTAAGCTGTCACCATCTGATGCCTTCTTTCCAGTGAAGAACAAAATAGATAGACACAGAAAAAAAATTCTGAGAGCATTCAGACTTATCACCTCCTATTTAAGATAAAGAAACTGATAACCTGAGAGATAACATGACTTCATAAAGAGTCACTTGGAGGACCCCTGGACTATATTAATTCAACCAACCATTTGTGGAAATAAGAATCCCAGGCAACAAAAGCCTTATAACCCTTTGAAAAGTACATTAGTACAATACCCTCTGTGGTACTTTGGTAAATATTTGCTGATTTTAATAGTAATTATTTCAATGGGGTCACTTTATTTAAGAACAGCATTCATATTGATCTTTGTTTCATAATTCTAATTATTTCAAGACCTTGAATGTGCATTCTTTTTAAATTTGTGTTAGCTTTATGTCCTAGTTTTTGTCCTCTCCAAGTAAATTTACAAGAAAAACAAAATCTTGATTATGCACTTGGCCAATAGAGATTATAGTGCAGCTCTGTGATTACATATTTTAAACATCTGTATTATGTATGTCCTTTAAAGTGAATTCATTTTATCAGTTCATTATGTAATTAAAGCAATTTGTTTCCCTGTAACATATTATGCATTTCATAGAATAGACTAGCTTCTTCAAAGCCATTCTGGTCTAACATATAATTAAGTAATTAAGTTTGATGCTCAATAAAGAAAATACTCTTTGAATAATTAGTGAAAAAAGACAGACTATGAACAGTGTGCGATGTGTTTTCTTTCACTGATTTGTCGCTGAAAGCATAATGCATCATATGATAATACACATTCTTGATTACCCTAATATGAAAATGATGGAATGGTATCTCTGACTACAATGAAAACAATTCATCCATGTATAATTTCAACATAGTAAAAACCTAGTGTGCTTTGCAAAAATCTGAGATTCATTTGATTGTTAAAGAAGTGTAGGACAGTTTTTAAAGACAGTATTAAAATATTTTTATAGTTTCAAAAAAAAGAGAAATAGTTAAAAGTTTCCAAAAAAGGTAAAAATTTCTCAGAATCATATTATAGTTCTAATGCGATTGTGTTTTGCTTCTAGACCTAATTTAAGCTTATATTTTAATAATAAATTAATTTAAGAGTTATAGTAGATTAATTATGAGGGGGTACCCCCCAAAACCAGAATTACCTTCTGGAGGGCGGGCCCCTTGTAGTACAGGCTTCTGCCTCTAAGTGAGGTGGAACCCATCTGTATCAGTGTGCAGCCGGTGGTGTTGTGAGAGGCTGTGTTTGACTTCAGTGAATTTTTTGGAAGACTCTTTCAATGTGCTTGCCCATTTCATGATGGGCGATTTATTTGTGCTCCTGCCTGAGTGTTCAGCAGTTTTTGACTGAAAACAGCATGATCCCATAACCCACCCTCCCTATTTTTTTTAAAGATTTTATTTATTTATTTTAGAGAGAGGGAAAGGGAGGGAGACAGAGAGGGAGAGAAACAGCAATGTATGATTGCCTCTCACATGGCCCTCACTGGGGAGCCGGCCCGCAACCCAGGCATGTGCCCTGACGGGGAATTGAACCGGGACCCTCTGGTTCCCAGCCCGTGCTCAATCCACTGAGCTACACCAGCCAGGGCCCACCCTCCCTATTTACTAGATATTACTCTGAGCAACTTTTTTTGTTTGTTTTCTGCAATGAAGAAAGTCCTCAAAGGGAAATGTTTTGCCGATGTGGAAAAGGTGAAACAAAAAACAGCAGAAACACTGAAAAACACAAAAACCAACAAATTCAAAAACTGTTTTGAGCAGTGGAAAAAAAATGTCTCAATAGGTGTATTGCAGCAAATGGAGAGTAATTTGAGGGTGATTGAAATTTAAACTTGTAAGAATAAATACACAAATTTTAATAAATAAATTCTGGGGTTTGGGGATCTCCCCTCCTGTGTTTAAGACTTTATTTTTAAATAAAAATAACATTTTAATATAGCAGACTTAGAGAATAATAAGAGAAAAAGTAGTTTATAAAGAATATTACTATAATTGTTTAGCTTCTTTCTGAATTATTTAATTTTACAGACTGCTAAAACCTAGATCAGAGAGTATATTCAGCTTTAAATATTAAGTCAAGAAAATTCCTGGATCATTTCGTATTTTTTCAGTGAAAATCAATGATTTTATTTTTGTAATAACACTTAGGATGGATAAGGCTGCTTGCCACCCAGGGGCAGGTGGCCTCAGTCCTGGGGAAGTCAATCCGAAACTTCAGAACTGTAAACTCCTTCTCGGCATGCTAAATTTGTGCTGCTCAGTTTGGAAAAATCTTCAGCACAATACAATGGATTCAGTTACAGTCATGGCATAGAAAAAAGACTCAGCAAATTGTCTCTGGGGCTAGCAAAGACTTCAAGGAAATGAAAATGACTAAGAGGGTTCCAGGCAGAAAAAAAAAAAAAAAGGGAAAGGGCGTTATAATGAAGGAGACAACAGCTGTAATGATGGCCTGTGATAAAGCATTTTGTGTTCAGGGAAACTGCAAGTAATTTTATGTTATAGTT